>JAVJIF010010788.1:0-132788 GCA_038442645.1 Agave tequilana
TAAGTTGAAACTCGTGCACTTGACTGATTACAGTCTTGCTGTCCACCATTTTGTACTCTAGAAATCGTCCTACGACGAACTTCTTGGTACCAGCATCCTCAGTCTTGTACTTCTTGTCAAGACTGGCCCATAACTTCTTTGCCGTTGTGATAGGACTGTAGACATTGTAAAGAGAGTCATGCAGTCCATTTAAAACATAATTTCAGCAAAGGAAGTCACATTGAGTCCATGCATCAGTTGCAGGCTCTGGTGGATCTTCTTGCAGGAATCTGGCCAGATGAAGAGTGGTCAAGTAGAAGAGCATCTTCTGTTGTCACTCTTGAATTCTATGCCATCAAATTTCCTGGCTTCTCCGGCTTCGGGTTAGGAAGTGGAGTTGGCATCAAAGCTTGTAGCGGCATGTTTGGTGCCTTGCTTGTGCTATCTTGATTAGTCTCAGACATCTTCTGCAAGTTCAAGCAGAACAGAAGTAAGAAACTTCAATATATAATGTCTTAAGAAGATTCGCTCTAAGCGTACCTCACTCCAAATACTGTATAAGTGGATTAAGTCCTTTATACAGGGGATATACTTTACAGTATATCGAGACTGACTTAGATTCAGTCTAATTGGTGTTTAACCAAGGAAGGAAATTGAAAGGTGGTTCTTAAATTAAGGAACGTTCTATTGAACAGAAAACCTCCCACCTGATATTTGCCGACCTGGCCAATTAGATTGTTGATATCTCAGTGATCTTGATTAGTTATCAGATTGATTCCTGTTAAGCAGAATATCCAACAATCTTAAGACAATTACGTCCCCCGCACCGGTGCTAACGGGATAATGGACGCTGGTCTCCCAAGATACAACACTCCTTCACGGTATTTGGTTAGCACTACCAAATCACCGTACGGTCGAACAGTAGTCAACCGGTACCTTACACAGGATCGTTAAAGCAGCGGTACAAGGATAAATTTTGGATGAATATTTGCCTTTACTTTGGAGGAGCACCCACTGTTGAGGACGATGGAAGGTTGAAGAATATTCTTCTTCAGAAGTACCAGATTCAGACAACAATTCTATAAAAGAATCTGTTGAATTTTCTGATCCTTCTTTCAGAACGAATTTTGCAGAATCTTCTTTGGAAGTCGCTTCGGAAATCGAATCTCCCACTTCTCGTTAGAAGTTACTTCAGAACCTCACTTCCAGTTCTGAACGAAGAACCTTCACTTCCAGTTTTGAATGAAGAACCTTACTTCCAGTTCTGAACTAAGAACCTTCACTTTCAGTTCTGAACGAAGAACCTTCACTTCCAGTTCTGAAGGAAGAACCTTCACTTCCAGAGTTCTGGACGAAGAACCTCACTTTCAGAGTTCTGGACGAAGAACTTCAGTTTCAGAGTTCTGGACGAAGAAGAACTTCAGTTTCATTGTTCTGGACGAAGAAGAACTTCAGTTTCAGAGTTCTGGATGAAGAAGAACTTCAGTTCAGGATTCTGGATGAAGAAGAACTTCAGTTCCAGATCTGAACTCATAGAGAGAGAGAGAGAAGAGAGAGAGATTTCATTTGGTGTTGGTGTTGTAGTTGTATCTTTCAATTGAGAGATTGGAGTGCTTTATATAGCACTCCAGGAGGGGCCAACAGGTTCGAATCCGAGGAAAGACTGCAACCTTTGGCCGTCCAACAGGTTCGCAACTGTTGGCAGTCCAACAGGTTCGCATCCGTTGGCAGTCCAACAGGCTCGCAACCATTGGCCGTCCAACGGGTCTGACACCTGTTGGCGGATCGGTTCGAAACCTGACAGCGGAGCGGGTCCGTTGGCAGGGCGGAGCGGGTTTGGTTCGGGTAGTGGAGCGGCCCATACCCTTGAGACCTGATTCAAAAAGAACCAGGCCAGGTAGGGAACCCAGACCCAGACCCAGGCCCAGGCCTGAGCCCGGCGCAGCAGCGCGCGCACGCATGAGAGGGCATGGTTCCCTCCCAATCGCGCGCGAAAAACTCCAAGTACCCAAAGGGCACGCCCTTTGTTCTCAATTTTCTCTATTTATACACCACAAACTTCCATCCCATGGCCTATGTGGGACTAAATGCTTTTAGCTACCTTTAGTCCCGTTTTGGCTTTGAATTAGGCAATCTTTAGACTTGAATATCTCATTCATTCGAAGTCGGAATTGAACATGTGAATATACCACGTTCATCCCAAATGGAAGGAGAACACATTCCAACCATCATCCAATTGATTCGATCAACGGATCTCGCCATAATTCAACTCGAAGATTCATACTTATATTCTCAATTCCAACAATTGTTGATTATCTGCTTAACAGGAATCAATCTGACAACTAATCAAGATCACTGAGATATCAACAATCTAATTGGCCAGGTCGGCAAATATCAGGTGGGAGGTTCTCCACGATAGTAGCAACCTGAAAAGTTTCAGGTAGGATCATATCTTCAGCTTCTATCTCGTGCAAGATAAGTTAGAACTCTTGCACCTGACTAATTACAGTCTTGCTATCCACCTTTTGTACTCTAGAAATCGTCCTACGACGAACTTCTTGGTACCAGCATCCTCAGTCTTGTACTTCTTGTGAAGACTGGCCCATAACTTCTTTGCCGTTGTGATAGGACTGTAGACATTGTATAGAGAGTCATCCAGTCCATTTAAAACATAATTTGGCAAAGGAAGTCACATTGAGTCCATGCATCAGTTGCAGGCTCTGGTGGATCTTCTTACAGGAATCTGGCCAGATGAAGAGTGGTCAAGTAGAAGAGCATCTTCTGTTGCCACCTCTTGAATTCTGTGCCATCAAATTTTTCTGGCTTCTCCGGCTTCGGGTTAGGAAGTGGAGTAGGCATCAAAGCTTGCATCTGCATGTTTGGTGCCTTACTTGAGCTATCTTGATTAGTCTCAGACATTTTCTGCAAGTTCAAGCAGAACTGAAGTAAGAAACTTCAATGATATAATTGTCTTAAGATTGTTGATTATCTGCTTAAAGGAATCAATCTGACAACTAATCAAGATCACTGAGATATAAGCAATCTAATTGGCCAGGTCGGCAAATATCAGGTGGGAGGTTTTCCGTTCAATAGAACGTTCCTTAATTTAAGAACCACCTTTCAATTTCCTTCCTTGGTTAAAGCACCAATTAGACTGAATCTAAATTAGTCTCGATATACTGTAAAGTATATCCCCTGTATAAAGGACTTAATCCACTTATACAGTATTTGGAGTGACGTACGCTTAGAGCGAATCTCCTTAAGACAATTACGTCCCCCGCACCGGTGCTAACGGGATAATGGACGCTGGTCTCCCAAGATACAACACTCCTTCACGGTATTTGGATAGCACTACCAAATCACCGTACGGTCGAACCGTAGTCAACCAGTACCTTCACAGGATCGTTGAAGCAGCGGTACAAGGACAAATTTTGGATGAATATTTGCCTCTACTTTGGAGTAGCACCCACTATTGAGGACGAAGGAAGGTTGAAGAATATTCTTCTTCAGAAGTCACAGATTCAGACAACAATTCTATAAAAGAATCTGTTGAATTTTCTGAGCCTTCTTTCAGAACGAATTTTGCAGAATCTCCTTTGGAAGTCGCTTCGGAAACCAAATCTCCCACTTCTCGTTAGAAGTTACTTCAGAACCTCACTTCCAGTTCTGAACGAAGAACCTTCACTTCCAGATCTGAATGAAGAACATTCACTTCCAGTTCTGAACAAAGAACCTTCACTTCCAGTTCTGAAGGAAGAACCTTCACTTCCAGTTCTGAAGGAAGAACCTTCACTTCCAGAGTTCTGGATGAAGAACCTCACTTTCAGAGTTCTGGATGAAGAACTTCACTTTCAGAGTTCCGGACGAAGAACTTCACTGTCAGATTTCTGGACGAAGAAGAACTTCAGTTTCAGAGTTCTGGATGAAGAAGAACTTCAGTTCCAGTTCTGAACTCAGTGAGAGAGAGATTTCGTTTGGTGTATCTGTTGTAGTTGTGTGTTTTAATTGAGAGATTGGAGTGCTTTATATAGCACTCCAGGAGGGGCCAACAGGTTCGAATCCGAGGAAAGACTGCAACCTTTGGCCGTCCAATAGGTTCGCATCCGTTGGCAGTCCAACAGGCTCGCAACCATTGGCCGTCCAACTGGTCTGACACCTGTTGGCGGATCGGTTCGAAACCTGACAGCGGAACGGGTCCGTTGGCGGAGCGGGTTTGGTTCGGGTAGCGGAGCGTCCCATACCCTTGAGACCTGATTCAAAAAGAACCAGGCCAGGTAGGGAACCCGAACCCGAGCCCAGACCCAGACCCAAGCCCAGACCCAGGCCCAGGCCCGAGCCCGGCCCGGCCCGGCCCGGCCCGGGAAATCCGTAACTCGGTTTCCGAAGTGACTTACAAAGAAAATTTTGCAAAATTCGTTCTGAAAGAGGGCTCAGAAAATTCAACAGATTCTTTTATAGAATTGTTGTCTGAATCTAAGACTTTTGAAGAAGAATATTCTTCAACCTTCCTTCGTCCTCAACAGTGGGTGCTACTCCAAAGTAGAGGCAAATATTCATCCGAAATTTGTCCTTGTACCGCTGCTTCAACGATCCTGTGAAGGTACTGGTTAACTACGGTTCGACCGTACGGTGATTTGGTAGTGTTATCCAAATACCGTGAAGGAGTGTTGTATCTTGGGAGACCAGCGTCGATTATCCCGTTAGCACCAGTGCGGGGGACGTAATTGTCTTAAGGAGATTCGCTCTAAGCGTACCTCACTCCAAATACTGTATAAGTGGATTAAGTCCTTTATACAGGGGACTGTATAAGTGGATTAAGTCCTTTATACAGGGGATATACTTTACAGTATATCGAGACTGATTTAGATTCAGTCTAATTGGTGTTTAACCAAGGAAGGAAATTGAAAGGTGGTTCTTAAATTAAGGAACGTTCTATTGAACGGAAAACCTCCCACCTGATATTTGTCGACCTGGCCAATTAGATTGTTGATATCTCAGTGATCTTGAATAGTTGTCAGATTGATTCCTGTTAAGCAGAATCCCAACAATCTTAAGACAATTATATTGAAGTTTCTTACTTCTGTTCTGCTTGAACTTGCAGAAGATGTCTGAGACTAAATTGTTGGGATTCTGCTTAACAGGAATCAATCTGACAACTATTCAAGATCACTGAGATATCAACAATCTAATTGGCCAGGTCGGCAAATATCAGGTGGGAGGTTTTCCGTTCAATAGAACGTCCTTAATTTAAGAACCACCTTTCAATTTCCTTCCTTGGTTAAACACCAATTAGACTGAATCTAAATCAGTCTCGATATACTGTAAAGTATATCCCCTGTATAAAGGACTTAATCCACTTATACAGTCCCCTATATAAAGGACTTAATCCACTTATACAGTATTTGGAGTGAGGTACGCTTAGAGCGAATCTCCTTAAGATAATTACGTCCCCCGCACTGGTGCTAACGGGATAATGGACGCTGGTCTCCCAAGATACAACACTCCTTCACGGTATTTGGATAGCACTACCAAATCACCGTACGGTCGAACCGTAGTTAACCAGTACCTTCACAGGATCGTTGAAGCAGCGGTACAAGGACAAATTTTGGATGAATATTTGCCTCTACTTTGGAGTAGCACCCACTGTGAGGACGAAGGAAGGTTGAAGAATATTCTTCTTCAGAAGTCTTAGATTCAGACAACAATTCTATAAAAGAATCTGTTGAATTTTCTGAGCCCTCTTTCAGAACGAATTTTGCAGAATCTTCTTTGGAAGTCGCTTCGGAAACCGAGTTACGGATTTCCCACTTCCCCTTTGGAAGTCACTTCACTTCAGAACTCTACTTCCTAGTTCAGAACGCAGACTTGCTTCTGCTTCAGAACTTAGACAGAGAGAGAGAGAGAGAGAGAGAGAGAGTTATTTGCTCTTGGTGTGTTCTTCAATTGAGAATCTGGAGCGCTATTAATAGCGTTCCAGGAGGGGCCAACGGGTCCGAACCCAACGAAAGGGTGCAACCTTTCGACCCAGCAGTCGCGTCTGTTGGCAGCCCAACAGTCGCAACTGTTGGCAGTCCAACTGACGCGGAGCGGTCTTGTTGGTGGGCGGTTTGGATCCGGAGTGGAGCGGGTCCGGTTCGGGTAGTGGAGCGGATGCTCGCAACCTATACCCGGAGACCCGATTCAAAAAGAACCAGGCCGGGAACCCGGACCCGGTCCCGAGCCCGGCACCGGCGCCGCCAGCGGCGGCGCGCGCACGCAAGCACGCATGAGCGGGTGGGCATAGATCCCTCCCAATCGCGCGCGAAAACTCCAAGTACCCAAAGGGCACGCCCTTTATTCTCAATTTTCTCTATTTATACACCACAAACTTTCATCCCATGGCCAATATGGGACTAAATGCTTTTAGGTACCTTTAGTCCCGTTTTAGCTTTGAATTAAGCAATCTTTAGACTTGAATATCTCATTCATTCGAAGTCGGAATTGAACATGTGAATATACCACGTTCATCACCAATGGAAGGAGAACACACTCCAACCATCATCCAATTGATTCGATCAACGAATCTCGCCATAATTCAACTCGAAGATTCATACTTATATTCTTCAATTCCAACAGGCGGAATATCCAACCGCCACCCGCCGCCACCAAATCTTGTCACCTGTAGATGTCAAAGAGGAGACGAGTTGATGTCATAAGAAAAAAAGCTAATAGTAATAATATAAACAAAAACATACTTATGTTCTTTAATTAAACTTGGAGCACACGATGTGATTAAGGTGTGGGCATCTGCATGTTCACATAGCTCTTGATGAATAAATTAGAACAATTTTATTGTGTAAATGTAATTAAACATTGATCATTTTACAGGTGGTTATAACTTAGTTAAACATTAAATCTCGAAATTAAATCCGTTATAATTTAGTTTGGGCTTTTCTTTAAAAAAACCTCAAAATAATTAATTCTAAAAATTGACCTTCTTTCAAAGTAATTTCAAGAATGAATTACTGACACGCCACGTAGCGCCAGGACGGCCCCACTAGCGCGGCGCGCGTACTGACGGAGGGAAATTTTATTGTGTAAATGTAATTAAACATTGATCATTTACAGTTGGTTATAACTTAATTAAACATTAAATCTCAAAATTAAATCCGTTATAATTTAGTTTTGGCTTTTTTTGAAAAAAAACCGCCAAAAAATACTTAATTCTGACCATCCCATAAATTAATTTCAAAATTCAACCACTGACATGCTACGTCCGCGGCAGGGTGATTCACCCTGCTAGTATGACGCCCACACTAGCAGAGGGCGATTATTTGCTTCGTCTAGAATTGACAATCCCGGATGAAGCAAAGTTTTTTTCTCCGTCTATTGTTTTGTCCAAGGTTGACAACCCCGAATGAAGCAATATTATTTTTTTCTTGAATTTTAGCCCCGTTCGAGGTTGTTAACCCTGGACAAAGCAGACTTGGCGAAAAATTGCCCAAGTCTGCTTTGTTCGGGTTGACAACCGAACAAATAAATTTTTTTATTTTTTTCTATTTTTTTCATCAATATTTTACATAACTTAACCTTATCTCAATTGGTAAAGCGGAAGATTTAGAATCTATTGGTCATAGGTTTGAATTCTGACACATTAGAATTTTTTTTAGATTTCTTTTTGATTAACACAAGAAAAAAATTGTTGTAGCTGGGATCGACACTGGTCACCCGCGTGGCAAGCAAGGATACTCACCACTCTACTACAATGATTTAATATAACTAACTTTCTCTTAATTTCATTGTTCGCACAAATAAGGAAAAAGCTAAAAAAATAAAAAAAATATTTTTTGTTCGTCCGGGGTTGTCGAAATGGACTTGGCAATTTTTTGCCCAAGTCAAACTCATTCGAAGTTGGCAATCCCAGATGAAATAAAATTTGAAAAAAAAAATTATTCCGGTCAACCCCGGAGGAACAAATACATAACATAAAAAAAACATGCTCATTCGGAGTTGGCAACCACGGATGAAGCCAAAAATGATCCCAAGCCACACGGGCACCACGCTAGCGGGGAGAACCACCTCGCCGCCGACGTGGCATGTCAGATGTCAATTTTAGAATTAATTTGAGGGAAGTCGATTTTTAGAATTAATTATTTTTTGAAATTTCTTTTAAAAGAAAAGCCCCTTTAGTTTTAGTGAGATATTTGCAGTTATATTTAAAATGGCAAGTTGCCATTCGAACCACTTACACTCCAGTGGAAATGCCGTACCTGTACAGCAAGCAGCGAAAATGGCAAGACCCTCGTATCAATCACTGGCACGAGCTTGGTGAACGATCCGACTTCATGGATTTCACTGGTGGCAAGCCGGCGGAGGTCAAGGTCTGACTCGGCCTCGACGAAGGTGACACTGGGCGAAGAGAGGTCGATTTCGACATCCCCGGTGGAGGGCAGGTTAAGTGAGCTTACCGGAAAGTGGCAAAAAGTCAAGGAGAACAGAAGAAAGTGAGGATTCCAGGACTTCCACGAGAGATGGAAACGAGAGAGTGGTGCTGGGATTGGAATAGAGAAAAAGCCTCTGGACTGGTGGCAAGCCAGTCCACACTGAATCAAAAATGGAGAGCTTGATTGGTGGTGGTTGTAGAGGAAGTTGGGGGAGAGTGATTTGGTTGACACCCAGGAACTGAACCCCTCCAGTCTCGGACATTTTTTCTCCGCTTTCTCCATAGGGTGTGTTTGTTTCGCCGCAAAACGCAAGTCGTAAAACTTCTTTTCCATTTTCCGTTGTTTGTTTCGCTGAAAAACAAGTTGCAAAATGTAACTCTTCTTTTCCCACTTGCAGTTGCTACAGTTAAATTTGTGGTCATGTAAATCTCACTTTTACACTCATATTTTCCCACTTGCAGTTACTACAGTTAATTTTGTGGTCATGTAACTCTCATTTGTAGTACACTTATAGTTCAAAACAGTTACTTGATAATCAATATATAATTTAATATTATTAAATATTTAATATTTTAAATAGTGTTCAATTTCTTATTTAATTATTTAATTATTTTATATTTTTAATCTTTAATTTTTTTATTGTTTTTAATATTGTTTTAATATTTAATATTTAATATTTTAATTTAATATTTTTATTTAATACTTTATTATTTTATTAATACTTATTCCATTTTTTATTATTTTATTTAGAGTTAATATTTTATTAATATAACAATATTATACTTTACTATATATTTAATTATTTATTTTTTAATATAAAAAATTACTTTATTAATATCATAATATATTTTATTATTATATTAATATTTTATTATGTTAATATTGTAATAATAATTCAGTATAATAATAATATAATGATAATTTATTATTAAATTATAATTATATTTTACTTTATTAATTTTATATTTCTATAATATTACAATAATATTATAATAAAATTTATATTATAATAATTTTCAAATATTTTTAATATTATAATATTATAACTATATTTTATTATTTTTGTAAGATTTTTAATATTTATATTTTATTAGTATTCTTAAAATTTTATTAATGTCTTTATATTTTCTTAAAATTTTATATTATTTATTTAGTTAATATTTTAGTAATATTTTACTATTTATACTAATATTTTATTAATATTATTGTTATAAATAAAATATTAAGATTATTAATTTTTTATCTCAAATTTATTAATACAATTTAATTTGCAATATTAGATTTAATTTAATAGTATTTATAATATTTAAATCACTGCTACAGTTAATTTTGTGGTCAACTTTTCCACTTACACTTTTACATTACCAACCAAACACCGTAAAACACAATATACTTTACCATTTACACTTTCACTTTATCAACCAAACACCGTAAAATACAATATACTTTTTCATTTACACTTCACTTTATCAACCAAACACCGTAAAACACAATATATTTTCTCTGCTACAGTTCACTTTTTCCATTCTCATTTTACGACTTACGACTTGCGACGTTTTGCAACGAAACAAACAGGCCCATAGTCTGCACCAATACAATTTTATTCAGTATGGCAGCAGATTACGTAGAATATTTGAGAACGTGAATCACACGGGAGCATGTTCCCTTTTCAACCTAATGTGACTGTTGCTGCTGAGATCAAGGCCCCATGAAAATGATTTGTCAGATGAGTGCGAATCCGGACGTACAATAATTGAGCACCTTTGATAAGGTTCATGGATTGCAGTCCACACAAGAAAATTAAGAGAACAACTCTGTTTAAGAAACGTACGTTCTCAGCTCAGTTTGTGTGGCCAGAAGTTTGAAGGATTGCAGTCCACACAATAACAGTCAGATAAAGGAAAGAGGTTAGCTAGGTTTGGGCAAACATTGGTTTTTGCCCCTGACGTTAGTGTGACTCGCTCGTTTGATTGCGTTCGACCTTAAATATTGAGGAATCGGAGCTGACGGGAGAATATCTGTCTCGTGATAGAATCTCTGAGTAAGGGTAGCCGTCAAGACGAGAGCCCGATTTAGACTGTTTCCCGAGTAGCTGTCCGGACGAGGGCCCGATATAAGTTGTTTCCCGAATAGCCGTCAGGCGAGGGCCTGATATAAGTTGTTCTCCCGAGTAGACGTAAGAGTGAAGGTCCGATATAGGCTATAGGAGCCGTATGGAGGACTTCTATTTTTCAGTAGAGTCCCGAGTAGGTTTGGCCGTTAGGGTGAGAACCCGCCATAGGTCGTTGGGCGAGACTCCATCTTTCAAGAAACTCCCCGAGAAGGGGCAGCAGTCAGGGCGAGGGCCAGCTATAGGCTGTTCTCCGAGTAGCAATCAGGGCGATGGCCCGATATAGGTTGTAGGAACGCGGGAAGGACTTTCATCTTTCAGAAGAGTCTCTGCGTAGACTTGACCGTCAGGGTGAGAAACCGCTATAAGCCATTGGGCGAACCGCTGTCTTTCAGAAGCCTCTCAAGGAGGGGTAGTTGTCAGGGTGAGGGCCCGCTATAGGTTATTCCCCGAGTAGCCATAAGGGTGAGGGTCCGATATAGGTTGTAGGAGTCGTAGAGAGGACTTCAATCTTTCAGGATAGTTTCAGCATAGGCGTGGTCATTAGGGCGAGAACCAGTAATAGACCATTAGGCGTGCCTCCATCTTTAAGGAGACTCCCCGAGAAGGGATAGCCGTCAGAGCGAGGGCCCCCTACAGGCTGTTTTCCAAGTAGCTATTAAGGTGAGGACCTAATATAGGCTGTAGGAGCCATAGGGAGGACTTTCGTCTTTCAGGAGAGTCTCCGCGTAGGCTTGGTCGTAAGGGGGAGAACTCACTATAGGCCATTAAGCGAGCCTCCATCTTTTAGAAGTCTCTCCCAGAAGGGTAGCTGTCAGAGTGAGGGCCCACTCTAGGCTATTGAGACACTCGATATGTCATCAAGACGAGAGCCCCATGTAGGCGGTGTAAATCACCTAGAGGGGGGGTGAATAGGTGATATGGCTAATCTATAAACTAAATGCGGAAGCTAAAATAAATTTGCAACTACACTTAATACAACCAACGAGTGTAGCCGAATTCCCCGTGAAGGGCTCTGAACTAACTCCTCTTGATTCCCCTAGATAAGGGTTGAGGTGCTATATGAAGCTCTTGTGGTTAAGTATAAGTGAGGCACACAAGCACACAAGCATATAATAGATATGGCAATATGAATCAATGCTCAACACAAATATGATATGATGATATGAATGATGCACAACACAAATAAAAGAGAGAGGGTTAAGAGACAATGGATCAAACGCAAACACAAAGATATGTTTGGAGGTTCGAGCCCCTAGCTCTACGTCCCCGCCTTCACCGAGAAGGATTTCCAATCCACTATCTCTCACCGAGGGAACCTCCACCGAGGAGGATTTGTTACAACACAAGGAGTACCGAACTCCTCTCTCAAACACCACCTCACAACCGAGGGGTAGGCCCGTAGCCAAACAACAACAATCCACCTCACCGAGAGGGATACAAACCAAACTCCACCTCTCACTAGAGGGAGCAAACCAACAACCTCAACCTCTACCAAAGAGGGAGCAACCCAACAATGAAAGGGTTTTTACAACAAGTGATATATCTCAACCACAAACCTCTTTCCTCTTTCCACAAAACAAGATCCTAATAGAATAGGATAGAAGAAAAGATCATGTGTGGAAAATAAGTGTTTTGATCAAAAAAAATCTCTTGGGAAAAATACCAAATGAATATAGAATTTTAGATCAAGAAACAATTCCCAAAAACCTACTTTCTTTGAAATAAACAAAACACTATAAAACAATTAAGATAGATCTTTTTGGCACTAAAACTCTTTTGAAAACTTGTTTTAAACACCAAGAAAAGAGAGAAATTTTAGCTCTTGAAAACTTGGCCAAAATCCCAAAACAATGGGGTTATATAGGCCCAAAACAGAATATAGCCGTTGGCTGAATTCTCAGCCAAATACAGCTGGCGGTCGACCGCCCGATCGACCGCCAACGGTCATAAATATGACCGTTGGAGGAACCCGGTCGACCGCCCGGTCGACCGCCCAAAAACAGAGAGCACTGCTCTCTGGTCCGGTCGACCGACCGGTCGACCGGCCCAATGGCTGGCCAGACGTGCACAGGTCTGTGCACGTCGGTCGACCGACCGGTCGACCGTCTCTGGACCACGGTCGACCGTCCCGGTCGACCACCAGGGCCTGGCAGCCACTATTCTGGGTCAGAAAAACATATTAAAAAATATTCTAATAAATCCAATAAATCTTCTAAAAATCCATAAGAATAGTTTTATCATTTTATATGGATAAACAAACATGTGATAAATATTTCAAGACAAATATCAAACATTTTGAATCATTTTTGTGTCTTGCAAATATTATCAAAAACCAAAAACTGTATTTTGTCAAACTAGGATTTTTAATAGGAAATCTGATTTTTCCTAAAACTCATAGAAATACAAAAACATGATATTCAAACACATTGAAGCATGTTGCATATGGACATAAGTCCAATATACATGAAACATATATATATCATAGTTTTTGTCTTTAAATCCAAAAATATGTTTTGTTAAAAATACCAAAACATAAAACGTGTGTGTATTGTGAACTTGAGCATATCAACTATCTAATCTTTACAAATGGATCTAAAGCACACAAAACTATGGATACCTAAGTCTTCTTGACGATCTCCATCTTCAAGTCGACTCGATCCAAAACGTGATCCACGAGCTAGACTCCAATGTATGATCTTGATGCTCGGGCCCTGGAATCACCATGAAAAAGCTTCCAAACTCCTTTGTTGAAGCTAATCATCAACTAATATCTTGATTAATGATCTGAAACTAAAATCACAAGATTATTAGTAAACATAACTACATGAGTTAATCATCATCAAAACTAGAGTGGAAGGCCTCTGGGCCAACAATCTCCCCCTTTTTGATGATGACAAAACTCATGGAGTTATATATGCATGGATTAAAGTTAAGCTTCAAAGAAGCTCCCCTTAACTCATGCATCACAAATAAACAGATAAATATGGTAATGAAGCACATAAACATGTATGACATAAACATGTATAAACAAGCATGAAACTCATCAGATTCTTTTTATTGCTATGCATGAACATAAATCCTTAAAACATGCATAAAGATACTCTTGATACCAATTAAATAAAACAAATAAATTTTCAAAACAAGCTTTTGATACCAATTGCAAAACAAAACTAATGATACCATTGTAAAAGGTAAAACACCAAATAAAGCTCTTGATACCAAAAATAAACATGTTCTTAAATAAATTCTTTTGATACCAATAAAACAAAACATACATGATAAACATGCATATAAAACATGCATATAAACTCAAATACTTCTCTCCCTTTTTGTCAATCATCAACAAAGGGTCAAAGTAAAACCAAAACCAATAAAAGCAAATTCTTCTCCCCCTTTTTGTTCGAAACAAAGAATCAAAAAGGGGTCATCAAACAAATCAATAAATAGATATATGCGATATACATTCATGAAGAGGAAGACGCTAAGTTAACTTTCCTACATATATGCATTATATGAAGAAGGGATGACAAGCCCTAATTCACATAACACATAATATGCAATGGATAAGAGGAGATGTGAAGCTCCCTCTACACACGTGCATCGCATAAAGAAGAGTTGTCAAGCTCCTCAATACAGGATATACTCAACATGAATCTATATGTAGAAGAGATGTTAAGCTCCCCTTGCATATATGCAATCACATCAAAACATTCTTAACATTTCTTAAAACAAAATTTTGAATTTTCTCAATAAAATAAATTTGAGAAACCAATTTTAAATTTTCATGGATACCAATTGAAATAAATAAATCAATAGATACCAATGAAAGTAAACAACTAAACATCTTGATACCAATTGTAAATATTTGTCATTTAGAACATATGATACCAAAACAATATCATAAAGTATGGGAGTGGAAATCAAAATACCAATTGAAACATGAATTTTCTCCCCTTTATGAAAAACCAATTAAAATGATGCATAAGCTTGTATATGTACCAATTGAAAACTTAATCAATTGAAATATGATATTCATTAAAAATCAAACTTAGCATAAATAAAAATATATGTATGAAAATTAGATACCAATCGAAATTGATATTCTTTGAAATGTAAGCATACATACATAAAAATATATATGAGTATACAAAAATGTCAATATTGATACCAATTGAAAAGATCCAATGATACCAATTGAAACAACAATAATATCAAGTGTATAACTCATAAAACCTACCACCCATTCATGTTCAAGTTTAAAATGATTTTCACTATAAAGCATACATGAGCATGGTCTCCCATCCAACCGCCCGTGGAAGGTAGGGGTTTTCAAAAATGGGTTTGAAAATAATGTATGTTGAAAAACTCTACCAAAACGAAGAATATCGCAACTAGTTAAATCAAAAACTTGTTAACTAGTACGAAATCCTTCAAGTAAGGAATAAAATAAAATTATTTTTCATGAAACATGAAATCCACATGATAATCAACACTCTAAGCCAATTAAGCATAAATATGACTCATGAAAATAAAACATGAGTAAACAATAAATATGAGTGTACAAATAAGATGTGAAGATCATAATCATGAAGGATAGACAATAAACTCAATTCCTTTAAACAAGAAAGCATGAAAATCATCAAAACGATTTAATCTTCAAGGCATATGTATGTCATGTACAAACTAAAGTATACATACATATCCAAAACATAACGAGTCCACAAATGTATATGCATGAAGGCACGTGGCTCAAGGATATACATGTATATCTAATAGTTTAGACAAGATAGACATATAGATGAAGTTAAACATAAATTCATAAAACAAATCCGAAAATGGGAATACAAGTTTAAAATGCATGAATCATCAAAACTAAACAATATTAGCACATCTAATGGGTACAAATGAACGTTCAAGCACAAACATATATAGATTTATTTGTGGCCCACTATATGTACAAGTATAAATCCTAGTCTTAATGAAAACTAACATTTAAACAAGTAATCAAAACATGAAGCATAAAACAAGATATAAATCAACATAAACATGATTATTATGTAAATTCACATGTTTTTAGAACTATTATAAACATGATAGCTAAACATATACGAGAACACAAAATAATGGTCCATATTAAACATGGGTGTCTCAAAATGCTATATATGCATGTCAATGATCTAATAATCATGGCATTATCATAATAGTCAATAAACAATAAAACATGCTATAAACAATGAATATGAAAAGCATGTAAATAAAAACGGGAGTAAAGGATTGTCACCAAAATCGAAGAAACAACTCTCCTTGTCTCCAAAACATGGTGGTCCTCTCCACCAAACTTTCCCTTGAAAGTGATGCATCCAAATAGTTTCCTTTAAGCACGGAACGCATCCACTCCAAGGTACCTATATTCTCACGTCATGCGAGAGCCCACACCTACATCAAATACAATAGGGGTGGTCTTTGGTACCCATATCTTTTCGGGTCCATGGGGGTTAGTCCCTTCTCTAACCCAAACAAATTTATTTGCTAAATTTGAAACATGTATTCTATCATAACAAAATTTAGCAAGGTGGCCCTTACGTCCACAATGTGCACAAGTGTACACATGAGCATACATGGTGTGATGATGGTGACCGTGGGAAGCATGTGTATGCCGTGGAGGGTGAGCATGCATAGATGGAACTTGTTTCTTTCGAACCAAGGATTCCAAGCGTGTATGGTTCATAGCACATTGGCTCAAAGTGGAGCCCAAACAATCAATATTCTTCTTTAAAATATTTATATCATTTTTAATTAAAGAAGAAGTGGTACATGCAATGGGTGATCTAGATGGAACTACCCTAGCATGGCAAACATGAGAATCGATTTTAATTTTTAAAGCTTCATTTTTCTTTAAACAATTTTCTAAATCCTTTGAAATAGAATCAATTTTATTTTCAAAGGATTATTTTCTTTTACAACAAATTCAATTTTTGAAGACAAAACTTTATTTTTCTTCAAAACATCATTACAATCATTTTTAGATTTTAAAAACTCATTTTCTTTTAAAGCAAGATTAAGTTGAGATCTAAGTGAGTCACATTCACTAGAAACCTCTTCCTTCTCTTACAAAACAATCTCAATTTTAGAAGACAATTTTTCATTTTCTTTATTTAAAGCAAAAGTCTTCTTTTTCAACAAATTATATTTTTCAATTAATTTTTCACAAACAATTGAAAGTTCTTCATTCAAAGCATTTGGATCAACATAATCATCACATGAAGAACTAGCATTATTAGCATCTAATTGAGATTCTGATTGTACCTCAAGGGAGTCATTCCCTTGGACCATATAGCATTGAGACTCGGATTCTCCACTAGACTCCTCCTCTTGTTAGATTGGCATTTGAAGTTTGGAGGTGGTGGTGGTTGTCAACTTGTTTCACACTGCAAAGGCGGAATCAAGGTTAAAAACATGCATAAGATATTCTTTTGAAAGCGTGCTTCTAATGGCCTCAAGGGCTTGTGCATTGGCCCCTATATGATTGCGGTCAACAAGATAGCATTTCTTGGTAGCGGCAAGGAAAACATGCAAGCCTAGAGTTTGTAAATAGATGGACATCCTAGTCTTCCAAACAACAATGTTGGAAGGGTCAAACATAGGTGGGGTCATGAAGTCCATGGGTGTGCAAACTAAATGTGTGCAAACAAGCAAAATGCAAATGATAGATTAGCTAAACCAAGATCTCACTCCTAGGTTGTTAAACCTAAGTATCAGGAGCGTAGGCTCTGATACCAATTGTAAATCACCTAGAGGGGGGGTGAATAGGTGATATGACTAATCTATAAACTAAATGCGGAAGCTAAAACAAATTTGCAACTACACTTAATACAACCAACGAGTGTAGCCGAATTCCCCGTGAAGGGCTCTGGACTAACTCCTCTTGATTCCCCTAGATAAGGGTTGAGGTCTATATGAAGCTCTCGTGGTTAAGTATAAGTGAGGCACACAAGCACACAAGCATATAATAGATATGGAAATATGAATCAATGCTCAACACAAATATGATATGATGATATGAATGATGCACAACACAAATAAAAGAGAGAGGGTTAAGAGATAATGGATCAAACACAAACACAAGATATGTTTCGAGGTTCGAGCCCCTAGCTCTACATCCCCGCCTTCACCGAGAAGGATTTTCAATCCACTATCTCCCACCGAGGGAACCTCCACCGAGGAGGATTTGTTACAACACAAGGAGTACCGAACTCCTCTCTCAAACACCACCTCACAACCGAGGGGTAGGCTCGTAGCCAAACAACAACAATCCACCTCACCGAGAGGGATACAAACCAAACTCCACCTCTCACTAGAGGGAGCAAACCAACAACCTCAACCTCTACCAAAGAGGGAGCAACCCAACAATGAAAGGGTTTTTACAATAAGTGGTATATCTCAATCACAAACCTCTTTCCTCTTTCCACAAAATAAGATCCTAATAGAATAGGATAGAAGATAAGCTCAAGTGTGGAAAACAAGTGTTTTGATTAAAGAAAATCTCTTGGGAAAAATACCAAATGAATATAGAATTTTAGATCAAGAAACAATTCTCAAAAACCTATTTTCTTTGAAATAAACAAAACACTTTAAAACAATTAAGATAGATCTTTTTGGCACTAAAAACTCTTTTGAAAACTTGTTTTAAACACCAAGAAAAGAGAGAAATTTTAGCTCTTGAAAATTTGGCTAAAATCCCAAAACAATGGGGTTTATATAGGCCCAAAACAGAATATAGTCGTTGGCTGAATTCTCAGCCAAATACAGCTGGCGATCGACCGCCCGGTCGACCTCCAACGGTCATAAATATGACCGTTGCCGGTCGACCGCCCAAAAACAGAGAGCATTGCTCTCTGGTCCGGTCGACCGACCGGTCGACCGGCCCAATGGCTGGCCAGACGTGCACAGGTCTGTGCACGTCGGTCGACCGACCGACCGACCGTCTCTGGACCACGGTCGACCGTCCCGGTCGACCGCCAGGGCCTGGCAGCCACTATTCTGTGTCAGAAAAACATGTTAAAAAATATTCTATTAAATCCAATAAATCTTCTAAAAATCCATAAAAATAGTTTTATCATTTTACATGGATAAACAAACATGTGATAAATATTTCAAGACAACTATCAAACATTTTGAATCATTTTTGTGACTTGCAAATATTATCAAAAACCAAAAACTGTATTTTGTCAAACTAGGATTTTTCAATAGGAAATCTGATTTTTCCTAAAACTCATAGAAATACAAAAACATGATATTCAAACACATTGAAGCATGTTGCATATGGACATAAGTCCAATATACATGAAACATATATATATCATAGTTTTTGTCTTTAAATCCAAAAATATGTTTTGTTAAAAATACCAAAACATAAAACGTGTGTGTATTGTGAACTTGAGCATATCAACTATCTAATCTTTACACATGGATCTAAAACACACAAAACTATGGATACCTAAGTCTTCTTGACGATCTCCATCTTCAAGTCGACTCGATCCAAAACGTGATCCACGAGCTAGACTCCAATGAATGATCTTGATGCTCGGGCCCTGGAATCACCATGAAAAAGCTTCCAAACTCCTTCATTGAAGCTAATCATCAACTAATATCTTGATTAATGATCTGAAACTAAAATCATAAGATTATTAGTAAACATAACTACATGAGTTAATCATCATCAAAACTAGAGTGGAAGGCCTCTGGGCCAACAGGCGGCTCTCCGAGTAGTTGTCGGGACAAGGCCACTGTTGAGACACTCGAGATGTTGTCAGGGTGAAGGCCCAATATAGGGTGCTCTCTGAGTAGTCACTGGGGCGAGGGCTCGGCTCCTATTGTTGAGACACTCGAAATGTCGTTAGGGTGAGGGCCCGATGTAAGCGGTTCTACAAATAGTCGTCAAGGGAAGGGCCCAATGTAGGTTGTTGAGACACTCAAAATTGTTGAGAAAGATGGAACACAATGTGAACTTTTTCATTGAATGTAAGTGGATGTTACACATATTATCGCTTCAAATGAAAAGAATTTCATTGCTTTCAGAGTACCTTTCTGTCTTGATCAACCAAAGTGTACGAGTCATTCCCTCCTCTGGCTACAACAATATATGGACCCTCCTAGTTTTGCCCAACCTTTCCCGCATTTCTCTCTTGAGTGCCTAGGATGACTCGCTTTAGGACTAGGTTACTAAGTTGAAATTCGCGGGCCTTCACTTTCTTATGATTGGTGGCCTTGATTTGTTGCTGGTAGGTGGTAATGCATATTTGTGCTTCCTGCCATTTCTTCTCTGACTGATCTTGCGCTAGGCGAAGTTGGATGGCGTTCTGATCCCAATCGATTTCCTGTGTGGAGTATTGCCATGCGGAAATCGACAGGGATGATGGCCTCCTTCCCATAAGCTAACGAGAACAGAGTTTCAGCGGTCGGGATGCTTTTGTAGTCCTATACGCTCATAGCACTCCAGGGAGTTTCTCTACTACTTGTCTTTTGCTTCATCAAGACTCTTGCACAGGTTATCGAAGATATTGTGATTGCTGATCTCGATATGGTCGTTGCCTTGTGGATAGTAGGAGGTGAAGAACCGGCGGGTGATGTTGTACTTGGAACAAAATCTCGCCACTTGCTTTCTCGCGAAGTTGGTCCCTTGTTAAAGATGATGGTATGACGAAGCCCAAGGTGGCACACAATATTTTGCTGGAGGAACTTGACAATTATTTTACCTTATGACGTCGGAGAGCGGCACTGCTTCCACCCACTTAATGAAGTAGGCTGTGGCCACCAACAGGAATCTAAACTGAGACAGCACACGGAGAAGAGGACCTATCACGTCAAGCCCCCACTGCATCAGTCCTAAAAATATCAAAAAATATCCAGGGGCATAAATACAACACCCAAAATAGCGATACAAGTATTCTATTATCATAAACATAATTTTCACAAATACAACTGAAGATACACCTAAAGGGGGGTGAATAGGTGTACGGCTAATCTAAGACAAATAATACGAAATTTAAAAACTAATTGCAACACACTAAGTGTAACACAAGAGTGTAGCCGAATTTCCCGTGAAGGGCTCTGGACTAACTCCTCAAACTTTTTCTAAATAAGAGTTGAGGTGCTATATGAAGCTCTCTTGATTAAACACTAGTGAGACACACACACAATCAAACCAAGCATGTATATGATATGGCAATAAGATACAATGCACAATGTAAAAGAGAGAGAGTTAAAGAAAGTGGATCAAACGCAAACACCAAGATATGTTTCGAGATTCGAGCACACAGCTCTACGTCCCCGCCTTCACACAGAAGGATTTTCACTATCTCGTCCACACAGGGAACCTCCACTGAGGATTTGAGGCAATTACAATAACCGAAAGTACACAACTCCTTTTTTAAATACAACAAACCTCTACACTTAAAGGCAAGGCACAAAGCCAACAATATCAACCTCACAAATGAGGGATAGACATAAAGCGAAACAAACACAACAATCACCTCACACTTGAGGGATTCCAATACAATCTCCACCTCTCACTAGAGGGAGCCAAATACCACTTTCACAATCACCTCACACTTCAGGGATAACAACTCAATCACCTCACACTAGAGGGATATCACAATCAAATGGAAGGTTACGACTTGGTGGTCTAACAACCACAAACCAATCTTTTTCTCACCAAAATAAGATCCTAATAGAAAGGATAGAATGATAAGCTCAAGTGTGAGAAAACAAAGTGTTTTGAACAAAGAAAATCGCTTGGGAAAAACTCCAAATAGATGTAGAATTTTTAGACCAAAAATCAATTCCTAAAAGACAATTTTCTTTGAATTTTCAAACACTTTAAAAACAAATGAAGATTGATCTTTTAAACCCAAAAACTCTTTTGAAAAACTTGTATAAAACACTTAAGAAGATAAGAAATTTTGGCTCTCAAAAACTTGTTAAGAAGAGCTCTTGAAGTGGGGTATTTATAACCCCAAGAAAATCTGCCCGTTGGCAGCTGGAAAGGGCCAGAATGCCCTTCCGGTCGACCGGCCGGTCAACCTGTCAACGGTCAAAAATTCGACCGTTGAGCCCAGCGGTCGACCGCCCGGTCGACCGAGCTTGGATCCAGAGAGCAACTGCTCTCTGGTCAGTCGACTGCCCGGTCAACCGAACTGATACAGAGAGCAGAGCTCTCTGCCAGTCGACCGGGTCGGTCGACCGGGGCCATTTCCAGAGAGCAGAGGCTCTCTGGCGATCGACCGATCCGGTCGATCGGCCCATCAGCCTGGCTGCGTGCACGTTCTGTGCACGTCGGTCGACCGGTCCGGTCGACCGGCAGTCAGCCAGTCTAGTTAATTTAGATCTGAAAAACTTGGGTTTTTATTCACTATTAAATCCCATAAAATCTCTAAAATTTTACAAAAATAGGTTCATGTTATATCTTTGAAATACAAACATGTTTGAGTAAAAATCAAATCATATTACAAACATTTTGAACCATTTTTGTGACTTGGAAAATTTACCTTAAACCAAATTCTGTATTTTCCAAAACTTTGATTTTTGAAATAGAAATCCGATTTTTTCAAAACACATGAAAATACAAAATATGATATTGCAACAACTTTGAAGCATATAGTATATGGATAGAATCCAATATACATGTAAAGATTTATATTTATGTTTTTGACTTGAAAACCAAGATCGGTTAAACTGAAAACCGAAAACCAATAAACATGAAACTTAAAAATAAGTGTGTGTGTTGTGAACTTGAGCATATCACACTATCTAATCTTTAACAATGGATCTAAACCATAAACTAAAAACAATGTACCAAAGTCTTCTTGTAGAACGCCGTCTTCAAGTCGATTCGATCCAAAACATGATCCACCGAGCTTGACTCATGAGTGCTAGATGTGAACTTGATGCTCGGGCTCTTGAATCACCATGTGAAAGCTCCAAAAACACCTTTGTTGAAACTAATCACCTACTAATATCTTGATCAAATATCTAAAACTAAATATCACAAGATTATTAGTAAACTATAACTATATGAGTTAATCATTATCAAAACAAGAGTGAAGAGCCACTGGGCCAACAATCTCCCCCTTTTGATGATGACAAAACTCATAGAGTTATATATGCATGGATTAAAGTTAAGCTTCATAGAAGCTCTCCATTAAATCATGCATAGCAATAAACAAATAAATATGACATGAATACTCAACATAAATATGCATAAAAATGTTCTTGATACCAATTAAAAAATACAACACATGATGTTCTTGATACCAACAAACAAAAGAAACAAAAGATACTCTTGATATGCATATAAAACTCTAAATTCTCTCACCCTTTTTAAATAAAATAAACATGCATATGAAACTCCAAATTTCTCTCCATTTTTTTGTCAATCATCAATAAAGGGGTAAAACAAAACATCAATAAAGATATATATGCAATATACATTCATGAAGAGGAAGACGCTAAGTTAACTTTTCTTGCATACATGCATTATATAAAAAGAGATGACTAGACTCTAATCACATAAAGCATAATATACAATGTATAAAAGGAGATGTGAAACTCCTTCTACACATGTGTAAAATCTAAAGAAAAACGGTCAAGCTTCTCAATATGAGATACACTCAACGTGAATCTATATATAAGGAAGATGTTAAGCTCCCCTTGCATATAAGCAATACAAATCCAAATATTTGATACCAACTTATGATACTAATAGAAACTAAACAATATCAATTGAAAGTACCAATAAAAAGTACCAATTGAAAGTAAACAAAGCATAAAACAATTTTTATAATCTTGACATCAATTGAAAATGGAAACCAAATATTCCAATTGAAAGTGAAAATCAAATATTTTTATTTAATCATGAATTTTCAATATGGATACCAATTGAAAAACAACCAACTATTTGGTTAAAACAAATCATTTTGCAATAAAGATACCAACTTAAAGAATCAATCCAATTTAAGATTTTTGATACCAATATTGAAAATGTTGGCATGTTTCAAAATAAGATATTTTCATTCATTGCATAGGAAACCAATTGAAAGATATATTAAATAACATCTCTTCTTATCATAAAGTTTGGGAGTAAGAAACCAATTGAAAAACCAATCGATTAAAAACTAAAACATAAAGTTTTCTCCCCCTTTATGAAATACCAATAAAGATGATGCATAAGCTTGTAAAATGCCAAAGTGAAAACTAATGGTCATTAAGAACTAAATCAAGCTTAGCATAAACAATCATATATATGTATGAAAAGTAAATACCAATAGAAATTGATACTTTTAAAATTTAGAAGCATACATATATAGAAAACCAAATATGAGTATACAATAAAATGTCAATTGGGATACCAATTGAAAATATGATGAAAATCAAATGTATAACTCGTACCTACCACCCATTTCATGCACATGTTTAAATAGATTTTCAATAAAGAGAATACAAGGCATGGTCGCCTAACCAACCGCCCTTAAATGGTAGGGGTTTTCAACAATAGGTTTGAAAATAGTTATAACATTTTTGAAAACTCTACCACACGAAGAATACAAATTAGTTTAATGAAATAACTTGTAAACTAGTATGAAATCCTTCAAGTAAGGAATAAAACAAAAAAAAAGGCAATTAAGCTCAATAAGAAATTCCTTAAAACATGAAAATCATTAAAATTTAGTTTAAACTTCAAGGCATATGTATGTTTTGTACAAACTAATGTATACATACATATCCAAACATAAACGAGTCCACAAAAGTATATGCATGAAGGCAAGTGGCGCAAGGATGTATATGTATAACTATTAGTTTGGTCAAAATAGACATATACATGAAGTTAAACATATATGAAAACATGTACAAAATGAGAATACAAGTCAAATGCACGAATCATCAAAATTAGGCTATACTAGTACATCTAATGAGTACAAATGAGCATTTAGGCACAAATATATAATAGTCTATTTGTGGCTCACTAGTTGTACAAGTATATACTCAAGTTTTAATGAAAACTAACATCTAAACATGTAGTCAAATCATAAAGTACAAAAATCAAAGCAAAACTCATATGATCATTATGTAAATACACATGTATTAGATCTATGATATACACAATAGCTAAACAAGAGTGAGAGCACAAAAATAATAATCCATATGAACATGGGTGTATCTCAAATACTAATCAGGTATATCACTAATCTAATAAACATGGCATATGACATAATGAGCATTAAAACAAGACATGCTACAAATGAATGAAATGAAAAGCATGTAAACATAAAAGAGGAGTTAGAGATTGTTACCAAACGATGAGGGCAACTCTCCATGTCTCCAAACCAAGGTGGTCCTCCCACCAAAGTTCCCTTGAAAGTGATGCATCCAAATTGTTCTCTTTAAGCTCGGAACGCATCCACCTCAAGGCACCATCACTCTCACGTCATATGAGAGCCCACACCTACATCAAATACCATAGGGGTGGTCTTTGGTACCCAACCTCTTTTGGGTCCATGGGGGTTAGCTCCTTTCCTAACCCAAACAAACTTAGTTGCTAAATTTACATCATGAACTCTATCATAGCAAAACTTAGCAAGGTGGCCCTTACATCCACAATGTGTACACATGAGCATACATAGTGTTTTGAGTGTGAAAGTGAGGAGCATGTGTATGCCATGGTTTGTGTGCATGCATAAATGGAACTTGTTTCTTTCGAAACATAGATTCCAAACGTGTGTGACTCAAGGCACATTGGCTCAAAGTGGAGCCCAAACAATCAACACTCTTCTTAAGCATGAATATATCATTTTCAATTAAAGAAGAGGTGCATGCAATAGGTAAGCTAGAGGATGAAGCTACAATATCATGACAAACATGAGAATCCATATTATTTTTCAAAGAAATGTTTTTATTAGAAATCAAATCCAATTCTTTTGAAATAGAAGAAATTTTCTTTTTCAAGGATTCATTTTCTTTTAAAACAACATCAAGTTTTGAAGTTAAAGCCTCATTTTTCTTCAAAACAACTTCACAATCATTTTTATTTTTTAAAATCTTGTTTTCATTTAGAGCAAGTTCAAGTTGGGATCTAAGTGAGTCACGTTCACTTGAAATCTCATCCCTCTCTTGCAAAGACAATTCAAGCTTCGAAATTAAATCTTTATTTAATCCACAAGTTTTCTTTTTCAAAAGATGATATTTTTCTAACAATTTTTCACATACAATGGATAGTTCTTCATTCAAAGCATTGGCATCAATATGATCATTACTAGAAGAACTAGCATCATCATCATCTAATTGAGATTCTGAGTATATCTCAAGGGAGTCATTCCCTTGGACCATGTAGCATCGTTGCTCGGATTCTCCACTAGATTCCTCCTCCATAATGGTTGGCGTTTGAAGCTCGGAGGAGGTCAAAGTGTTCCACACTGCAAAAGCAGAATCACAATGAAAAACTAAGCACAAATATTCTTTGTTAAGCGTGCTTCTAAGTGCCATTAGGGCTTGTGCATTGGCCTCTATATGCTTGCTATTATCAAGATAGGATTTCTTGGTGGCGGCAAGGAAAACATGCAAGCCTAGGATTTTTAGGTACATGGACATCCTAGTCTTCCAAACAATAATGTTGGAAGAGTCAAATATAGGAGGGGTCATATAGTCCATGAGTGTGTTTAAACAATATACGTGCAAATGCAAATCTAGATTAACAAAACCAAGATCACACTCTTAGGTAGTTAAACCTAATTATGAGGAGCGTAGGCTCTAATACCAATGGAAGGTACACCTAGAGGGGGGTGAATAGGTGTACGGCTAATCTAAGACAAATAATGCGGAATTTAAAATCTAATTGCACACACTAAGTGTAGCACAAGAGTGTAGCCAAATTTCCCGTGAAGGGCTCTAGACTAACTTCTCAAGATTCCTCTAAATAAGAGTTGATGTGATATCTGAAGCTCTCTTGGTTAAACACTAGTGAGGCACACACACAATAAAACCAAGCATGTATATGATATGGCAAGAAGATGCAATGCACAATGTAAAAGAGAGAGTTAGAGAAAGCGGATCAAACGCAAAGACCAAGATATGTTTCAAGGCTCGAGCACACAGCTCTACGTCCCCGCCTTCAGACAGAAGGATTCCACTATCTCGTCCACACAGGACTTCCCACACAGGGAACCTTCATTGAGGATTTGGGGCAATTACAATAACCGAAAGTACATAACTCTTCTCTCAAATACAATACAACCTCTACACTTAACAGCTAGGCACAAAGCCAATAATATCAACCTCACAAATGAGGGATAGGCACAAAGCCAAACAAACACAACAATCACCTCACACTTGAGAGATTCCAACACAATCTCCATCTCTCACTAGAGGGAGCCAAATACCACTTTCACAATCACCTCACACTTGAGGGATAACAACTCACCCACACTAGAGGGATATCACAATCAAATGGAAGGTTACAACTTGGTGGTCTAACAACCACAAACCAATCTTTTTCTTACCAAAACAAGATCCTAATAGAAAGGATAGAATGATAAGCTCAAGTGTGAGAAAATAAAGTGTTTTGAACAAAGAAAATCACTTGGGAAAAAACTCTAAATAGATGTAGAATTTTTAGACCAAAAACCAATTCCAAAAAGACAATTTTCTTTGAATTTTCAAACACATTAAAAACAAATGAAGATTGATCTTTTAAATCTAAAAACTCTTTTGAAAAACTTGTATAAAACACTTAAGAAGATCAGAAATTTTGGCTCTCAAAAACTTGTTAAGAACAACTCTTGAAGTGGGGTATTTATAGCCCCCAAGAAAATCTGCCCGTTGGTAGCTGAAAAGGGCCAGAATGCCCTTCCGGTCGACCGGCCAACGATCAAAAATTCGACCGTTGAGTCCAGCGGTCGACCGCCCGGTCGACCGAGCCTAGATCCAGAGAGCAACTGCTCTCTGGCCGATCGACCGAACTGATGCAGAGAGCAGAGCTCTCTGCCGGTCGACCGGGACGGTTGACCGGGGCCATTTCCAGAGAGCAGAGGCTCTCTGGCGGTCGACCAGTCCGGTCGACCGGCCCATCAGCCTGGCTGCGTGCACGTTCTGTGCACGTCGGTCGACCAGGCCGGTCGACCGCCCACTGCTACGGTCGACCGGTCCCGTCGACCGGCAGTCAGCCAGTCCAGCTAATTTAGGTCTGAAAAACTTGGGTTTTTATTCACTATTAAATCCCATAAAATCTCTAAAATTCTACAAAAATAGGTTCATGTTATATCTTTGAAATACAAACATGTTTGAGTAAAAATCAAATCATGTTACAAACATTTTGAAACATTTTTGTGACTTGAAAATTTTGCCTTAAACCAAATTCTGTATTTTCCAAAACTTTGATTTTTGAAATGAAAATCTGATTTTTCCAAAACACATGAAAATACAAAAACATGATATTGAAACAATTTTGAAGCATATAGTATATGGATAGAATCCAATATACATGTAAAGATTTATATCTATGTTTTTGACTTGAAAACCAAGATCGGTTAACCCGAAAACCGAAAACCAATAAACATGAAAATTAAAAACAAGTGTGTGTGTTGTGAACTTGAGCATATCACACTATCTAATTTTTAACAATGAATCTAAACTATAAACTAAAAATAATGTACCGAAGTCTTCTTGTAGAACGCCGTCTTCAAGTCGACTCGATCCAAAACGTGATCCACCGAGCTTAACTCCAATGAGTGCTAGATGTGAACTTGATGCTCGGGCTCTTGAATCACCATGTGAAAGCTCCAAAAATACCTTTGTTGGAGCTAATTACCTACTAATATCTTGATCAAATATCTGAAACTAAATATCATAAGATTATTAGTAAACTATAACTACATGAGTTAATCATCATCAAAACTAGAGTGAAGGGCCACTGGGCCAACAACAACAATTACACAAAAATTCTTAAAATATAATTTTCACCTATCGAAGCGGGGAACCCAAATAAATGTGAATACTTGCTACAAGGAACAATACTCGCTGAAAAGAGTTAAAGTATTCACCTAAATAATTATCCGGGTATGCGTACGATTATCGAGGAATGTTCTAGAGAGAGAAAGAAAGAGGGAATAAACGAGATTGAAGAGAGACAAAGAGAAGAGAGAGGCATTGAGGAAGATGAGAAAGGGCATAGAGAGAGTGAGATGAGAGAGAGAAAGAGCGTGAGTTCAGAACAGAGAAAGAAGAAAAGAGAGAAAAAAAGGAAATAAAAGAGAGGAGAAAAGAAGAGAAGAAGGGAGGAGTGATAGCCGGCCAAGGCTGGCCGGCCAGTGGCACGACACGACGGAGGGCCAGTGGTGTTGGGCCCTAGTTGGGATTTGATGGAGGAGAAGGATGAGGTAATGTGGGTAATGTTGAATGGTGGGGGTGGGTGTGATAGTGATTGGAATTGGTGGTGATGGGGATGAATTGGTGGTGGAGAGATGGAGATGGTGAAGATTGTTGGTGGATTTAAGAAGGAGGAAGGAGATGATGAATTGGACAGAGATGTGGTGGTGGTTTGGTGAAATAGGTGGAGGAGAGACAGGAGAAGAGGTGAAGGAGAAGTGGTGGTGGTTTGGGTATTGGTCGGAGGTGGAGGCCACCTGCGAGGGTGCCGCCAGAGTTGGGGAGGCCAGAGGCTAGGTGATAGTGGTAGTTGGCTGTAGAGGAAGAGAAGGAAATAAAGAAGAGATAAGAGGGTTTTAATTAGGGAGATTAGAGAGTGAATGAGTGAGATTAAGAGAGAGATAGAGAGAGATTTTGATAGAAAGAAAGAGATAAGAGGGAAATAAGTTCGGTTGAGGAGGTCGGTGGAGGTGGGCTGGCTTGTTGGGGAAGGAAAGAAGAGGATTGGAGAAGAAGAAAATAATATGAAGGAATTATTTAATATTATTTAAATCTGGTAAAATTTGACTAGTTCAGAACGGTTCCCAAACATTATATAAAATAGTAAATATTACAATAAAGGAAAATGTGAAATCAGATTCAAGAATTTAGTTTGGTTTGTAAATTAAAAATCCTAAAATATATCGCTGATACCGACCGACACTGGTTTGACCGAATTTTTGAGTAATTCAGAAAAATCTCCGAGAACACATAAAAATAGAAAATATGATTTTAAAGGATAATTTAAAAGAAGATTTTAAAAATTTAACTTCTTTTCTAAATTAAAAATCCTGGAATCAACCGGTGATACTGGTCGATACCAGTTTTAGAAATTTTTGTAAAATAATTCAAAAAAATTTCAGAAATCAAGAAAAATCTAAAATATTACAAATTAATATTTGAAAGTGAAATCGGTCAAAACTGACTACCAAAAAGGATCAAATCTAGTAGTACACTGAAATCGGGTCTCCTGTTCAAACTAGGGCTGAATCTGAATCCAAAAATCTAGATTCAATACCAAAATATAACTAAGGTGGTATTAAAAGAAAAATAAATACGGAGAAAATAAAAAAATATGCGTAATAAATCAGTACACGCATCCATGTACATATTCTGGGAACATGGTATTACAACTCGGGTACGACAAGTGCTGGTGGGTGGAGTGGGTGCAAGCGACAATAATGGTGGTCGCAGAGGTGCATCAGTGATACTTGAGAAGAAGGCCGAGAGGGGAAGGTTGAGGGCACTATTGGATGTAGCACATGGAGGAGAAGAAGGAAAAGAATGCTGAGGTAGCTGATGGTGACATGTGTACACGTGATGGTTGTCGCTAGCCTCGGGCATGAGGAGGAGATGGGGGAGAATGGAGAGAAGGAAAGGAGGAGGTAGAGAGAAACAGGTGGCGTTGTCAGTACATGACAAGGGGGAGGTGTTTGGTGGTGGTTACTAGGGTGTACATGAAGAAGGGGCGGCGGGTCCCGTGCGCGCGTGGTGGTGCTATCAGCAGCGGCTTGGTGGCTGCATGGAAGAGGAGGAAGGCGACGAACGGTCATGCATTCGTGGAGGTGTAAGGTATTTGGCTGTAGATGGTGCAAGGCGCAGGTGGTGGGTAGTGGTTGTGGAGAAGAAGGAAAAGGGTGGTGGATAGGGTGAGGGAGATGAGAAAGGAGAGACAGAAGAGGAGATATATATGGAAAAGAAAGTGAAAGAAAGAACTAAGAGATCGCGTTGGGTTTTATGGTCTTTGTAAATGAAAGGAAATAAAAAGAAGAGAAATAATAATAATGAAAGCAATACTTAATAATTATAATTTATTTATAATACAATAATAATTTATAAAGATAATACAATCAATCAATTAATTACTAGTAACAATGATTAATATTGAATATAAGAATAATAACAATTATTAATAATAATTCACATGGTCGATTGCTCCGACCCTGTAAAAAATTTGGAAGAAGCATTCGCACTCCTCTTAAAATTCAATGTGAAGCTTAACCCTGAGAAGTGTACCTTTGGAGTAGATTCTAGCAAGCTTCTCAGGTATCTGGTCACTCAACAAGGAAATCGAGGCCAATATGTTGGCCAAAAGGCCTATCACTGTAAGTTTTGGCAAAAAAGTGAAAGAAAGAATTAAGAGAGCGTGTTGGGTTTTATGGTCTTTCAAAATGAAAGGAAAAAAAAAGAAGAGAAATAATAATAATAATAATGAAAGTAATACTTAATAATGATTATAATTTATTTATAATACAATAATAATTTATAAAGCTAATACAATCAATCAATTAATTAGTAGTAACAATGATTAATATTGATAATAAGAATAATAACAATTATTAATAATAATTCACATGGTCGATTGCTCCGACCATGTGAAGAATTTGGAGGAAGCATTCGCACTCCTTCGAAAATTCAATATGAAGCATAATCCCGAGAAGTGTACCTTCGGAGTAGCTTTTAGCAAGCTTCTCAGGTATCTGGTCACTCAACAAGGAAATCGAGGCCAATCTGTTGGCCAAAAGGCCTATCACTATAAGTTTTGATGATGATTAACTCATGTAGTTATAGTACTAATGATCTTTTATTTATTAAATTTCAGATATTCAATCAAGGCCTTAATTGGTGTTTAGCTTCTTATAGTTAATAGGTGTTGATTCAAGAGCTCAAGCATAAATATCATATCAAGAACTCAAGGAGTCTAGTCGAAGAATCAAGTTTCAATCAAGTCTATTTCGAGTAGAAGATCTACAAGGCGACTTGTGTCTAAAATTTGTAAGTTTAAAAGATTCGTATAGAATAGATTAGTTTTGATTGCTTAAGAACACACACAAAAGAGATTGATACTAGTTTTTAAGATCAATTTTAATGGTATTTGGTTTACCCAGATTACATTGTTATATTTATCATTTTAGAAAAAACAAGTTTTATTTCTTATCTCAAAAAGAAGTTCATTTATTTATAATATTGTTGATGTTTTATCACATTTGGGCTCTAACATATTTATTAGTGTTGTAAAACTCCGAGAATATAACACCAAAGCAGAGAATTTTAGAGACAGAGTAGAAGTAGGAATTCTTATTGATTTCTGAATTTGTGTGTACATTGAAATGAATCAGGAAGGGCCTATTTATAGGAAAACCTTGGGGGCACTATGCAGTCGCTTGCGTCATCGCTTGCATCAGCACATAGTAAACTCATTTATGGTGCACAGTGGATTTGACGGGGTGGACAGGCATCTGTGGACTTTTCTTAACACTCCCCCTTGGCTGTCCACCATACATGATGTCTCATTAAAAACCTTGCTAGGAAAACCCAGTGGGACAAAACCATAGCGAAGGGAAAAAGAGTACATCATCTCTGTATACGTGTTTTATGCTGCCTCGTTAAAAACCTTACCAGGAAAACCCTGTGGGACAAAACCATAGTAAGAGAAAAAGAGTGCAGCCACGTAAGCTCCCCCTCAAGTTGACATAAGTATTTCTTCTTCATAAATCTCGCTTATGACGCATCCCAATATCATGAATAAGTTTTCTGAAAGTTGTAGGGGGAAGCGCCTTTGTAAAGAGATCTGCCACATTATCACTTGATCGGATATACTGAATATTAATTTTCTTATCCTTTTCAAGCTCTTGGCTGAATGAGAAGAACTTTGGGAGTATATGCTTGGTACGGTCGCTTTTGATGAATCCTTCCTTCATTTGAGCGACACATGCAGCATTGTCTTTAAACAGTACTGTTGGATCTCTGTTGACTGGTAATCCACAAGTTTCTTGGATGTATTGAGTTACAGACCTTAGCCATACACATTCTCGACTTGCTTCATGAAGTGCTATGACTTCAGCATGATTAGAAGAAGTGGCAATAAGTGTCTGCTTTTGTGAACGCCAAGAGATCGCTGCACCTCCACATGTGAACACATATCCTGTTTGAGACTTGGCTTTATGTGGATCTGACAAATAACCTGCATCTGCATAACCAGTTATTTCTTGTTTTGATCCTCTGGAATAAAACAAACCAAAGTTAGTTGTTCCTCGAAGATAACGAAATACATGTTTAATACCATTCCAATGTCTCCGTGTGGGAGATGAGCTAAATCTTGCTAATAAATTAGTAGCAAATGCTATATCTGGTCGGGTACAATTAGCCAGATACATAAGAGCTCCAATTGCACTTAGGTATGGTACTTCAGGACCAAGAACCTCTTCATTATCTTCGCGAGGGCGAAATGGATCTTTTTCCACATTCAATGATCTAACAACCATTGGAGTGCTCAAAGGGTTTGCTTTATCCATGTTAAAGCGTTTTAAGACCTTTTCAGTATAATTTGATTGATGCAAAAGTATTCCACTTTGACAGTGCTCAATCTGTAAACCAATACAATATTTGATTTTTCCAAGGTCTTTCATTTCAAATTCATTCTTTAAATATATCATTGCTTCTAGGATCTCTTTGTGAGTCCCAATAATATTTAAATCATCAACATATACAGCAATGATAATGAATCCGGATGTTGTTTTCTTTATAAAAACACATGGGCATATAGGATTATTTACATATCCTTCTTTTAATAAATACTCGCTTAAGCGATTATACCACATGCGCCCTGATTGTTTTAATTCTTTGGGTTTTGAACTTAATGCTTCAGGCATTTTAAATCCTTCAGGGATTTTCATATAAATGTCGCTATCAAGCGACCCATATAAATAAGCTGTAACAACATCCATAAGACGCATTTCTAAATTTTTAGAAACTGCTAGGCTGATTAAATATCTAAACGTAATTGCATCCATTACTGGAGAATACGTTTCTTCATAATCAATTCCAGGTCTTTGCGAAAAACCTTGAGCAACAAGTCGAGCTTTATACCTCACAATCTCGTTTTTCTCGTTGCGTTTTCGTACAAAGACCCATTTGTATCCTACTGGCCTCACGGCTTCAGGCGTGAGGATAATAGGTCCAAATACTTTACGCTTATTAAGCGAACTCAATTCAGCCTGTATAGCGTCTTTCCACTTTGTCCAATCATGTCTATTTTGACATTCAGTGACGGATCTTGGTTCAGGATCCTCACTTCCATTAACAATATCACATGCTACGGAATAGAAAAATATTTCATCTATATTTTCCATCTTATTTCGATTCCATAATCCTCCTGTATTGACATAATCAATAGAGATTTCATGATTTTCTATATCTTCAGGATTTTTCATCTCTTGATTTGTCTTATTTTGTGTTTCTTCTGGAACACATTCTTGCTTATTTTGTGTTTCTTCTGAAATACATTCTTGCACATTGGGGTCATCGTGCTTATCTGCTTCTTTTCTTTTTCGAGGATTTTTATCTTTGGAACCGATTGGTCTACCACGCTTCAGGCGTGTCTTAGACTCATGAGTGACTTCATTCTCGGGTTGTCCTTTTGGGATTTCAATCCGAGCAGGAGCATTTACAGCTGGCATATATGATTTAGTCACTCTTTTTGTATCAGTGAACGCATCTGGCAATTGATTTGCTATTTCTTGTAAATGCATAATCTTTTGCACTTCTGTCTCACATTGTCTTGTGTGAGGATCAAGATGCAATAAGGATGGTTCACTCCATATAATCTCCTTCTCCAGCTGTTTCTTTTCTCCCCTAATGCTGGGAAAATTGCCTCATTGAAGTGGCAATCGGCAAACCGAGCCGTAAAAACATCACCGGTTTTAGGCTCAAGATATCTTATAATAGAAGGAGATTCATAGCCGACATATATTCCCAGTCTCCTTTGAGGACCCATCTTTGTACGTTGTGGTGGAGCAATCGGCACATATACCGCACAACCAAAAATTCTAAGATGGGAAATATTTGGTTCTTGACCAAATGCTAATTGTAGAGGGGAGTACTCATGATATGCACTTGGTCTGATGCGAATTAATGCTGCAGCATGTAAAAATGCATGACCCCATACAGAAATAGGAAGCTTTGTTCTCATTATTAATGGTCTAGCAATAAGTTGGAGGCGCTTAATCAGTGACTCAGCCAAACCATTTTGTGTATGTACATGGGCAACAGGATGTTCAACAACTATTCCAATTGACATACAATAATCATTAAACGCCTGAGACGTAAACTCACCAGCATTGTCAAGTCTAACTCTCTTGATTGTATAATCAGGAAATTGTGCCCGTAATCTAATTATCTGAGTAAGAAATCTCGCAAATGCCACATTGCGAGTTGACAATAAACATACGTGTGACCATCTACTAGAGGCATCTATCAATACCATAAAATATCTAAATGGTCCACACAATGGGTGTATAGGCCCACAGATATCACCTTGGATACGTTCAAGAAATGTAGGTGATTCTGTTTTTATTTTAGCTGGTGATGACCTAATGATTAATTTTCCTAGAGAACAAACCTCACATGGAATCTTACTAACTTGAAGGATCTTCTGGCCTTTTAATGTATGTCCATGTGAATTCTCAATAATTCTTCGCATCATCATTGAACCAGGATGACCTAAACGATCATGCCACAGAGTTACTGTCTCTGTATCTTCTTTAACTACCATATGTGATTCTATCACATTTATATATGTATAATGCAATCCTGAGGAAAGCTTTGGTAGTTTTTCTAGTATGCACTTCTTTCCTGATACATAAGTAGTAAGATACATATACTTCATATTTTCTTCAGTTGCAGACTGAGTATCATATCCATGAAGATATATATCATTAAAACTCAACAAATTTCTTTTGAATTTTGGTGAAAACAAAGCATCTTTTATGAAAAACTTTGTTCCATTTGGCAATATAAAGCTGGCTTTACCAGTCCCTTCAATCAAGTCTACAGGACCTGATATTGTATTGATGATTGCCTTTGTTGGTTTTAATTCAGAGAAGTACCTTTTATGTTTGAGAATAGTATGTGTAGTACCGCTATCCGGTATGCAAATTTCTTCACTTTTGGTCTTGACTTCATCATTAGAATAATCCATATCAAGCTTCATGCAAAATAAACAATTTGGCAAGAATAAAATTTGAAACATATTATTATAAGGAAAATATTTTATTCAGAGATAAATTTGAAAATTACAAATAACAAAATATGATAATACATAACCATATTTCTAATTATCACCAGTATCATGATGGATTGGAAGATCAACAAAATCATCAGTAAAATCTGAAGCATCAAGATGAGTTGAATCATCCATAGGATCATCATGTTCAGTGAAATTCACTTCTTTCTCTTTTCCTTTTAAGGATGCTTTGTAAAGCTTGCAAAGGTGCTCCGGTGTTCGGCACACTCTAGACCAGTGTCCTTTGGAGCCACATTTATAACAGAAATCTTCAGGATTCTGAAGAGAACTTTTACGAACATCTTTTCCTTTTTCATGTCTTTCTACATGATGCTTCTTGTGGATCGCGTTATTCTATGAAGGGTTGTAAAAACCACTTCGACCGCGTCCACGGCCACGTCCACGGCCACGACCACGACCACGGCCGCGTCCATAATTATATCCTCGTTCATAATTTTTAGAAAATGCAGCATTTGCTTCTGGAAATGCTGCTGAACCAGTGGGACGAGACTGATGATTTTTGATCAAAAGTTCATTATTTTTCTCTACCACAAGAAGAGATGAAATTAGTTCAGAATATTTCTTAAAGCCACGCAACCTATATTGTTGTTGCAGTGTTATATTAGATGCATGAAATGTGGAGTAGGTCTTCTCCAACATTTCTTCATCTGTGATATCTACCCCACAGAATTTCAACTGGGATACTATTCTGAACATTGCAGAGTTGTAATCGCTAACTTTCTTAAAATCTTGGAAGCGCAAAGCATTCCATTCATCACGGGTGGCAGGGAGTATAACTTCCTTTTGGTGATCAAATCTTTCTTTGAGATTTTTCCATAAGACACCTGGGTCTCTTACAGTGAGATATTCACATTTTAAACTATCATCAAGATGTCTGCGGATAAAGATTGTCGCCTTTGCTTTATCTTGCAATGTCGTAGAGTTTATTTCTTTAATGGTTTCAGTGAGACCCATTGATTCAAGATGCATCTCAATATCAATAACCCAAGACATATAATTCCTCCCCGTGATATCAAGTGGAACGAACTCAAGCTTTGCAAAGTTTGACATGGTGATAACTATAACAAAATATAAAAATAATTAGAATCACAACATTTTTATTTCTCAAAGAAAACGTGCATGTCAATCATAATAGCTACAAGCAGAAGAGGGAAGGTGAACATTAAAATAAAAAGATACAGGTACAATTCACTTGGATCCATGTCTCCAAGAAAAACGATAGAAGTATTGATGATGATGACGGCAATAAGAAACATCAAAGCTAGACTAAGCATCATGCGAAAAACTCGAACGCAAAGCTTCTAGAGATGGCGAAAATTTTTAGAATGAAGAGAGATTGAGGAGTGAGTTGTGTGGTTGAGAACTCACCAATTTATAGGAGAAAAAAAACAGCCGTTTACAGCCGTTGGGGTTAATAGCCGTTGGGGGATTATAGCCGTTGGGGGTTTTTAGCCGTTGGGGGTATAGCCGTTGGGGGTTTTTAGCCGTTTGGGGAGAGAGAAAAACAATTTAGATTTTATATAATTAAATATTGTAATTAAGGAAATGGTAAAATAAATGCATTATACTATATATATTTACGAGCTATAATATATGCACGCCACTCTACTTGGTGGGTGTTTTGCAGGCATAATTAATAAAGCAGTAATTATTGAAATAAATATTGGCATACCACGCTACTCGGTAAACCTTTCAGTGGGTGTTTATACATATATAAATAACAGAATAATAAAGTATATAATATTAGTAGCTTGGGGTTTAATCCACGCAAGCATCAAATTAGAGGTTAGTAAAGATATCATAATCACATCACTTTACTATAAATAGGTGGCAGAGCCTCCTTTCATTATAGTAATGATGTTATATGAATATAATTAGTATAATAATTCAGTTTTCGTAATCACATCACATTTCTATAAATAGGTGGCAGAGCCTCCTTTCATTATAGTAGTGGTGTTATACGAATATTATAATTATAGTAACTTGTCAATTTTACCTTGAGATTGTAGAGGTAGAGGCTGGGGCTTGTGATAGGACTTTTCCTTGAGCAATGGAAGCAGAGGCTCGTGATAAGTTTTACCTTAAGCTAATGGAGGCAGAGACTTGACGTGGTAGCCTTTTTCCCTGAGCTGATGGAGGTAGAGGCTGGGGATAGACTAGAGTGATCGTGCTGATAACGTGTTGTAAAACTCCGAGAATATAACACCAAAGCAGAGAATTTTAGAGACAGAGTAGAAGTAGGAATTCTTATTGATTTCTGAATTTGTGTGTACATTGAAATGAATCAGGAAGGACCTATTTATAGGAAAACCTTGGGGGCACTATGCAGTCGCTTGTGTCATCGCTTGCATCAGCACATAGTAAACTCATTTATGGTGCACAGTGGATTTGACGGGGTGGACAGGCATCTGTGGACTTTTCTTAACAATTAGAACTTATTTTTGCAGATTTTATAAATAACTATTTGAAAAAGTTTTTAAAATAGAGAGAAAGTTGCATTTTTAACTTTGTCAGTAAACAGCTCAATAGGGCTGTCGACAGCTTTGAAGACTGGGTTGTCGACAGACCTTAAGAAGGCCATCGACAATATTTTATAGAGAGTAGTGCTTTCAGTGTTTTTAGATATATCCGTTGACAAGGTTCTTCAGCTGTAGACAGTTGATACAACCGTGTATCAATTAGCTGTCGACAATCCTACTAGGTTGTCAATAGGCAACCTCCGCAATGACTAAAATTATAGCTGTTTCATACTGAGCTGTCGACATCTCTCTTAACTTGTCGACAACAGTTTTAAGATGTTCATTCTATATTTCAAAACTAAAACGTATTTTATATGTTATTTTCTAGATTTGGATTTTCTAACGGCCATATTTATTAAACCTATAAATAGGGTATTGCTCATGACCCTAGGCCTAGGGCAATAGTTTTTGAGCCAAAAACATTCACATCATTTCAAAAAGGATTTCTAATTTTTTTCAAGCTTACTCTTCAAGTTTTTGAGTTTTAAAAAAGGTTTTGAAAATAAGTTTTGTGAAATACAAGTTTTGTATTTCTAGTTTCTATAACATCAAAGAAGTTTTCTAACAATTTTCTAAAGAGATTCATTTCTAAAATCTTTGTTTTCTAACAAGCTTGAGCTATCATTGCAAAATCTATCCTTTTAGTATCTTGTATTGTGAGATATTTAGTTTGTGATATTTGTGGTTACCAAGGATTGTAATGCCTCTTTGCTTTGTGTCCTCCTCTTATGTAGAGGAGTATTGGATTTGTGCCTTCTTTCTTGTGTAAAGGTGATTTCTTTGTGCATTGGCTTTGTGCCTCCTCTTGTGTCGAGGATTGGAGTATGTCCTTTGTGGAGTTCCTTAGTAGAGATAGTGAAAATCCTTCACGTGGTAAAGGTGGAGACGTAGAGCTTAGTACTCGGACCTCGAACCATATTTTTATATTTGCGTTTGGCTATCTCTCAACTTTACTCTTATCAATATCTTGCATTACTCTTATTTCTCATTTATATATACATACTTGATATTGCTACAATGCATACACTTGCATTGATCCAAGGGAGCTATTGAAGCACCTCAACTCTTATAAAAGAGGAATCTTGAGGAGAAATTCTAAGCTTCTTGAGCCCTTCAACGAGGAATTCGACTTCACCCTTTGAAAATTATTTGTGTTAATGTAAAAGTTTTAAATTTCGCATTTGAATAGCACTTCACCTATTCACCCCCTTTAGGTGAACTTTCAATTGATATCAGAGCCTATTGATCGTCGAAAAGCTTTGCACAAAAATAGGTAAAAACTGTGTGAACGGTGTTGTAGCTTTCTCAATTTTATCATAATAGCACAGCAGCTAATCGGGCCGTATCCACAAGTGGAGAAGGCGATAGAAGCGTTATGTGCGATTTTTCTTGTTTCAAGAATGAGTAGAAAGAAAAAGAAGAAAGTAAAAAATGGTTTGAAGTGATTTAGTTGTTGGAAAAGTATTTTGTGTTTTATAGATGGAAAAGAAGCATGGCTAATTTTCTACTAAGTGCTCCCACTAACCTCTAATTCCTTGAAAACATAGCCTCACAATGGATTATAGACAATCATAAACTTTGTGCGCAAGAACTTTTCACATGGTAGATCGAATGAAAGATCTTCCCATTTCCTTCCTTCACACAGCAAGACTTGAACATTCTCCCATCAAGATACAATGAAAGGCGAGCACGGAGGAAAAAGCAAGTGCACTATTAGTATCAGTGAGGATTAGTGGGGATTCTTCTAACTTACAAAAAATAAGTAAAGTCAATACATTCTATAAATCATCAAAAACTTGTGAGTTAAGCATGAAGTATGAAAGTGAGTCTACTTGATAGTAAGTTAGACTTAGAACCCTCATCTCAAGATAACATAGTTCTTATTTGCACAAGGCTTATGTGATACTTATTGATTTATTTGGGTTATCAATCAAGTTACTAGAGATTAGCAGGTTACTAGTTAGTCAGTCATGTTATAAAGAAGTTAGCTAGGCATGATAGATGAAAACAAAAGAGAAGATACAAAATAAGTAGACATTCTATTCACTAGTTGCAAGTAAATGAAAGCAAGTAAAGAACACAGGGAAATACGAAGAAGAAGAAGAAGTATACTTGTATTTGATTGTCACCTTCAAGATACAACTTACACTTTCTCTCTCTCACTCCAACTTCTGGTTTAACACAAAGAACAAGAAAAGAATACAAGAGAAACTGCAAAAAATTCTAGAACAAACTAGCTAAAACTTTCCTACTCTGAATATCTGCCTTTCTGAAAATCAATCAAGAGAGATATTTATAAGCACAAGAGCATGGTCATGCAGAGTAGTTGGCGTGGCCTTAAATGCTAGCGAAGTGGCACCAGTATTGGCGCGTTTTTGCGACTCTGGTCGCAAAAATGCGGCCATGCTGGCGTCGTTGCACCAGCGCTGAAGCATGTAGTCTGTCGCTGGAATGGCCTACTTGTAAGAACTATTGTTTTGTTGTTTTCTTTTTCCAGCAACAGCTGATTGGGCTTCAAAGTATTTGACTTCTTCTTGGCTCTAAAATCCTGAAATAAGTGGGAGTTTTGAGCTTCTTCTTCACCTCAAGCCATGGACCAAAAATAAAGAGAAGAACCCATTAATTAACATAATTTTATTAAAATAAATGTGAAAATGTGATGTAGAATATGCAAATGTAAAGACTAATCACAACCACACACTTATTTTTCCTCATTCCTAAGCAAAACATAAAACCAAAAAGCTAGACTAAGAAAGTTTATTACACCACTTTAGCAGGTGATGCGATTCCACTAAGCATGTGCAACAAGTTTTTGACCCTCTAGGTTTTTCCTATAGGAGGAGTTTTGTCTCTTGAGGGTTTTCAGCGAATTGCCGCCACAAAATCCACAAAAAGAAAAGAAAATGTTAGTTGATTTTGAAATATTCTCTTTAAAATAGAAAAAGACTTTTTGATCTTCTCAGTAAAAGTAACTAAGTAATTATAAGCATTAGGTCTAACCCTTATTAATCCTTCCTATACTTTGCTTTTCACGTCAGAATATGGTTTTTATTTAAGTTCAGGAGAAATTTTGTACTTCAAACTCATTCTTTTATTCAGCCTTAATTAATATGCATTGCGTGTCAGTGTGATTTTCTTGAAATTTTTTCAACTCAAACTCTAATGCCACAAAATTTATTAGTATTTGTTTATGTACCATTTTTTTCTTAATTTCTTTAAGCTTTATAATTTACTTGTGTAACGAGTTTTTAACCGATCACTCCCAAATCAGGCGGTCTTAGGGCACATGTGAGAAAACACCCCTCAGGTTAAATACACAAGTAAACTAGGTCACGAAACTAAGATTAATTTCCTTTAGGTTTGAATAATCATGCTTCTTGAGGTATAATTATCCAGTTTAATCGGGTTTATTACTATATATATACATCGATATTTCTATGTGGCACTTAGAGTCTTTGTCTATAAATTCCAAGAGTGTGTGTATAGTCAATGCATATTTACTAAGGCAAAAGTCATGAAGTGAGTTATTTTTCTAATTCATCCTAAACTATCAATTCAACCATTATTCTTTTATTTGAACTAAAGTAAAAAAATTTTAACTTGGGTTTTCTTAATCTTTATAACTATTTATTATTTTTTTAAAAGACTAATAAAAATTCTCTTCTAATTAAAAAGGGTTTTTTTAAGAAGAAGAAAAACTGAAAAATAACCAAAAAATAAATAAATGAAAAAGAAATGAAAATGAAAAAGAACTCCTATGTTAGTACCCCTCCTCCACACCTATCTAATGCATTGTCCTCAATGTATGATATGTACATGCGAATGCAATAAACAGGTGTAAGGAATGATATCACCTCCTCCATCTACTCGGGTCGGTTGAAGTGCTGGGGTCAGCCAAGCGTGAACGCCTAAGCATTTCCCTAATGCGCTCCAGTCTATTATTTTAGTCCTCTAGTTGCCTCCTAAGTCTGATCTGACATCTAAATATCTTTTCATGCCATACCAGATGGAGAACATGAAAGCTATGGAATCTATAGGGGTGGTTGCTGCCAAAAATGGGGCTCATTCTTCTCATCCGTTTGTTTCTATGAAGATGAATCAACAGGAGTATCCTCGTACTGGACGGTAGGTGTCCAGATCGAGTGCAAACAATTATTTTACGCACTGTTAATGCATTCTGGGTGACTAACACTCAATCAAACTCAGAAAAGTCCTCGCCCGACAGAAAGTTTCTGCACAAATGGGTCACAAGAATGGGTAGAGAGTATTAGCACATCTTGTGCGGTGAGAGTTTGTTAGAAGCTGTTGCAAGAGTATCATGTTCAGACAGACTGTGTTTTGCCTCGTCATGAGGCTGTTAATAATCTGTAGGGCTGGTCTATTCCAGGATGTCGTGTGGTCGATCCCCAATATGTTACGTTGTATTCATCGTCCAACGCAATGGATGTTACAAAACGTGGTACTCACCGCAAACCACGATCCAGTTCAGTGCATTATGCACCCATCAAAATCATATAGTCAATCAATGGCATGGGTGCAGCGTGCTGAGGAGGGGTGGGGATCTGTATTACTTCTCTATAGGCTTCAGGATGACAAAGAGGTCCATGTGATCTATATGGACAAGGAATTAGTTGAGGTCTAGATTTAAGGTCGTGACATCTCTCCCCAAATAAATTTTTTTCACTAATTATGGGCAATAGTAAGCATCTAAATCCGTGTTATCATACACAAGCCCATACAATTGTCTCTCCCTAATCTGATCTAAGAACATAGTCCCATACCCATGAATATCATTGAAAATTCTTGAGAAATCTTTCTCAGCAAAAATCACAGGAGCCATGGTAAGAACTGAATTTAAAATAGAGAGATCAAGGGAAGAAATATCCCGAACCTCCCCCAGAAACCTTAGGGGAAAACCAATCACAGGCTGCTTCGTGCAGTCTAGAGAGCAGCAACAAGGATCAGATTATAGATCGGGATCTACTCTTGAAATCGACTGGGTTGGGGGCTGGCGACGCGGTTGTCTCTTCAGGATAGTCGTGTAAATGTGGCAAAAATGCAGGGGGCATGGAAAATTTGGGGAACCAAGGGAGGAGGCTTGGATGCCTGATGGCACTAGGTCTCCTTCTCTCAGATTTGATACTGGGTTTTGAGATAGGGTACGAGAGAAGAAGGGTGGGAGCATTTAAATAGGTGGAGAAATTTAAGGGTTTCCTATTGTAGCCCTAGACTAAAAGATATTTACAACTAGGACTAGGGTTTATTTATATACAAAGTATTAGGATAATTACAAAGAAGTCCTAATTTTTATTTACAAATATTTTTAGTTTGTGGTGGGACTCAGTCACTTGTAAAATAGGTTGAAAAAACCCATGATGTTTTTCTCTAGTGATTCCAGTTCAGCGATCCAAAATGGTTTCAGCATTTGTCCGTTCACTTTAAATCCTGCACCATTTTTCGGATCAAAAATTTTCACAGCACCTTGTGGAAAGACGATGTGCAGAATGAAAGATCCAGACCAACGAGTCCTGAGTTTTCCCATGAAGATGTGAAGCCCATGAATTGTAGAGTAGAACTTTTTATCCTAAGACAAAGATCTTTCTGTGTATGACTTGGTTGTGAAAGATCTTGGTTCTACTCTTCGTTATTTTCGTGTTTTCGTAGGCTTCATTATGTATCTTTTCCAACTAAGAGATTTGCAGTTTTCTTAGGTTACTAGCTTTGTTTAAATCAAAATTTAATTGCTTGACGGCCTACAAAGCCTGGTGTTTAAATTCAACTGGCAGATGTTAAGCTTTTTCAAATACCACTCTGTATGAAGACATACCGAGGATAGTTTTGAAAGCGGTGTGATAAGCTCATAGTGCATCTATTAGCTTAACGGATCACTTTTTCTATTTTGCCCAACAGTTTTCTATAAAATGAGTTTAATTTGTCTGTTGGTTGCCTTCACCTGCTCATTTGTTTAGGGATGATACGCTTAGATAATTTGTGAGTGATAGAGTATTTATGTATTAGGGTTTTAAAAGCCCTGTTGTAGAAATGAAATCTATTGTCATTGATTATCGTATGCGGGGTACTGAAATGAGAGAATATGTTTTCTTTCAAAAATTTGACAACAACCCTGTTGTCATTCATTTTGGTCAGTGCATCCTCTACCCGCTTCAAGATATAGTCCACCATAATCAAGACGTACTGGTTGTTGAATAAACTTGAAAATGGCCCTATGAAATCGATTCCCAAATATCAAAAATCTCCTGAATAGGGTTGAGGGGCATCATGTCTTTTCTTGTAATTCTCCCAGTCATTTGACAATTCGTGAACGACTTGCAGAAATTGAAAGAGTCTTTGAATAAAGTGGGCCAGTAAAACCCACTCTTCAAGACTTTCTCGTTGATTTTGCAAGGACCAAAGTGTCCACTGCAAGAAAGTTCATGATAGGATGCTAAAACACTACTATGCTCTTCCTCTGGTATACACCGTCTGATGATTTGATTAGGACAATACTTGAAAGGGTACGATTCTTCCCAAAAGAAGTACTGCACTTTGGCGAAGAAGTGATATCTATCCTTCTTCATCTATTCAGGAGGTACTTGTCCAGTGGTGATATAATTGACAATGTATGCATACCAGAGTTCCTTAAAAATTGCTAGGATGTGTTCGTCCGGGAAATCCTCGTTGATCGGTGTTTACTCAGTAGGTGCATTGGAAATTCTGGATAAATGATCGGCCACTATATTCACCACACCTTTCTTGTCCCAATCTCCAAGTCGAATTCTTGTAACAGAGGGATCCATCGAATAAGTCATGCTTTTGCGTCCTTCTTTATCTTGAGGTACCTCAACGCAGAGTGGTCCATGAATACTGTGGGTTTTGATCCTAGCAGGTACAGACAGAACTTCTCTAACGTGAATACTACGGCCAAAAGTTCCTTTCGGTTGCAGTGTAGTTTTGTTGCGCGTCAATTAAAGTCCTACTCAAATAGTAGATCACGTGCTGCCTATTATCGATGCGCAGTCCTAGGACAGTACAAATGGCAAGGTCTAAAGCTTCACACATGATTTCAAACAGTTTGGTCCAGTCAAGAGCAGAAATGATGGGTGCAGAGATAAGTTCTTGCTTAAGCTTTTTTCATGATCTAAAATATCCATCGTCGAAACTAATGGGCACGTCCTTCGCAAGCAGGTTGGTTAAAGGTCTAGAGATTTTGCTAAAAAGCTTAATGAACCATCGGTAAAAACCCAGTATGTCCTAGAGAAGATCGGATATCCTTGATGCATTTGGAGGTCGGAAGCTTAGCGATCACTCCTATCTTAACCTTGTCAACTTCAATCCCTCTCCTCGAGATTTAATATCCTAAGACAATGTCCTGTCTCACTATGAAGTGACACATTTCTCAATTTAGAGTTAAGTTCTTTTTCGTGCATCGTTAGAGAATTAACTCTAAGTGATGAAGACATTGGTCAAATGAATCCCTGTAGATAGAGAAATCATCCCTGAAAATTTCTAGAAATCGTTCCACCATATTGGAGAAAAGACCTAGCGTACATTGTTGGAATGTCGCGGGAGTGTTGCATAATCCAAAGGGCATGCGTCGGTATGAAAAGGTTTCGAAGGGCAAGTGAATAGGGTCTTCTTCTGTCCTGTATAGCGATTAGGATCTGACTATACCCAAAGTAACTGCCTAGAAAATAGTAGTACTCGTGGCCAGTTAAACATTCGAATATTTGATTGAAGCAGGAAAGTGGAAAGTGATCTTTACGAGTAGCAACATTCAATTTTCGATAATCAATACAAACATGAATCTTGGTGGGGAGTCGTGTTTGTACTAACTCCTCATTTTTATTTTCTACTACTGTAAAACCAGTTTCTTGGGGACTACGTGGATAGGACTAACCCATTGACTATCAGAAATAGGATAAATAATCCTATTGTCTAATAGTTTTAAACTTCTGTTCGCACAACATCTTGCATGAATGGGTTTAGCCTACGTTGTAGGTCCCTCTTTGGAGTTGCATCATCGTTCAAATGAACCCTATGTTGCACTATAGCTAACTTATTCCCTTGATGTCATTCATTGTCTATCCAGTTGCCTCTCTATGTTTCCTCAGTACTGACATCAAGCTTTCCTTTCGTTCTCTAGTCAGATGGGATGCTATGATGACTGACAGGGTTTCTTTTGGTAAAACTTTCAATTCTAAAGAAGAAGTGGATCTATTTGAAGGAGGAATTTAAAGTTTAGTCTTCAAAATTAGTATATTTGGGTTTGATACCAATCCACAGTTGAATCAATGATTGGTCCAAGTTAGAATCCTTAGGTTCCAAATTAAACTCGCTATCTGTGTCTAGCTCTATATTTACTTTTGAAATTACACCTAAAGGGAGAGTGAATAGGTGTAAGGCTAATCAAATCAATATTTAATGCAAAATAAAAATGACATGATGCAAACGATCACTCAAAGCAAGATTAGAAGCCGTATATCCCGTGAAGGCTTCTGAACTTCTTCCTTGTGATTCCTCTAGATAAAAGTTTGAGGTACTCAATGCAATCTTATTGTAAGAGTATAGATCTACAATGAATGAATGAATATAAAATAGATAAGAGAAACAAGAGATCAATCGCAAACAAAGAAATTTGTTTCGAGGTTCGAGCCACCGCTCTATGTCCCCGCCTTCACCACCGTGAAGGATTTTCAATCCACTAGAACTTTTCACCAAAGAAATTATAATCACTATGGAGTATACAACTCCCCAACACACTCCTCTAGTCCAGAGGTAGCGTAGTAATAATACAATAAGCACTGTGTGATCAAAAGACCACAAACTCTCTCTTGAAAACACTTTTTAACAAAACCCTAGAGAATATATAAGATTGAAGCTCAAGATTTTGTAAGTGATACTTAAAAATAGAAGAGAGATTTTCAGAACCAAAACTTGAAGAGAATTTCAGAGAATAAAAGCACAAAAGCTGAAACAAAATTTTTTTCTCAAGTAAGCACAAAACTTTAAATTTTTTCAAAATGTTGTTATAAAAACCTCTACCCTAATGACCCCTTTATATAGGCTTTAGGAAGAGTAAACTTGAAATAGTTTTACTAGCATAAAAGAGGAATAAATTGACCCTCAAAAATTAGCTATCAACATTTTGAATTTAAACATGTTTTAAAAATAATTAAAACAAAACTATCAGAATTGCCAATCTAGCATACTAGCGGTCGACCGGTAGATTCAAAAATCTGACCGTTAGCTCTTCTCGGTCGACCGGTCGGTCGACCGTGACAAACCGAGAGTTGGCTGCTTACAGTAGGTCGACCGCCCGGTCGACCGCAACAGGGACCGGTCGATTGCCCGGTCGACGGGAACGTGCACACCCCCAATTGCCAGAACTCTGATCAACTATGTGGTCGACCGTTCTGCCTTGTAATAGGCACGGTCGACTGCCCGGTCAACCGACCTTGGCCAAAGCAGTTTTTGAAAAATCTTTTTAAAGATATGTAAAATTTTGAAATATTTTTGTTTGGATTTTCGAAGATAGGAAAGACACATAGCTACTAGATTTCAAAACTTGATAAAAAAATATTTTACAAAATTTATGAACAAAAATCATACTTTAGAAAAACGTGCATTTTGGTGTGTGTGTTTTTTGAGCTTCAATCATATATACTAATCTTTAACAAAAACTATTTACAAGATGAGTCTACAAGTAGGTGTCTCTGTAACTTGATGTTGAGCAGTGATTGAGTTAGAGCATAATATCTCATGCTTGAGCCATCCATACTGATTGAGGCAAAACCTGCACACAAAATACGAAATTTCAGAACTTAAAAAAGGAAATGTGCAAGTGCTCAATTCTTCCGCGATAGCAAGTGGCTATGCGGGTCGTGATCCACAAGGAGGGTTTTGCGATGGAAGTGTTTACGTTTCTTTATTGAAATCGTTAAGAAGAAAAGCGAAGATTCTTCTCTGTTTTTAAGTTATAAAAAGGAAAAAGAATTATGTTAAAGTTAGAAGAAAATGAAAGATGAAGAAGGTGGAAAAATCAGAAAACAATGAAGCGAATATGTACAAATGAAGTGGAGGAAAAAGAGTTGGAAGAGGTGGTGATATAATTTACAAAAATGAGAGAAAGGAAAGAAAGGGAAGGAATACTCACCTAGTTTAATTGATGACTTAACTGGAAACCTTTTGCAAGTTCTACCTTTTTGCTTCGGAGGCGTTCAACGCATAGATTATAAACTCGAGCTCGGTCCCCGTGCACATTATATCGTCAAGCATATCAAGAACGAAGTGATGCGGAGCTTGGAAGAGGAGAACGTCTTCATGAACTATCGCTAGCTCTCACGTAGCTTAGTTATACTTGCTTTGGAATTCACTTGTAAACTCAACAAATACAACCAAGGTAAAGTAGAAGAGGAAGAGGAAAGCAAAACAAAATACGAACATAAAAAGAAGCTTTTACCTTTATTAATTGCAGAGACAATGGAAGAAAGGAGGAGGGTACATCGGTGTCACTCTCAACGTCAGCCTCTCTCTCTTACTTACATGAATCTTCTTCTACCCTAAGTTTACATACAAGTTACATAAAAAGAAAAGAAAAACCTAAACTAAGAAATGAAAAACTTGGCTAAGTCCTATCTCTGCATGGTCGTCCGATTTTGCGTGCAAAGACTGCCCTTTTATAGGCATAACCCACACGAGGGGGATCCCGGGGAGATCGGGGGAGCAAACGCTCCCCCTAACTTCCCAACAATGCCGCGGAAACGCGGCTTGGGCCGCGTTTCCGCGGCCAGGGTGTGGCCAGGTGGCCACACCCTGTTGGTGGGTCTCTCTGGGAGTTCCTTCTGCCTTTATCTTTAATTGGTTTCTTCGTTTGGGTCCAGGATTCTGACGAAATGGCCTTGGATTCTTGGCTTTAACCGATCGATTCTGAGAGGATTCTTCTCAACCAGTTTTCAACCTCTTGATTTTGCCCTGATTCAGTGAGTGCGAATTAATTCTGATTTAATTCAGAATTTTGGTGGGCTTTGGGCTCATTTCTCTTCATCTCCTTAAAGATTGGGCCTGCAAATAAATCAAACAATTAATTAGGACAATGCAGGCTTTTATTCTATAATAAGTATGGACATATGATATTAAATATGCAACATTAGCGACCAATCACACCCCCATACCTATCTTTTGCTCGTCCTCGAGCAAAACAACTAAACTATACTAAGGATTATTAGACCACTTTCGCAGGTCGCGCGATTGCACTGAGCATGTGCAACAAGCCGTTAAACCTCTAGGTTTCCCCTAGAGGACGAGTTTTGTCTCGTGAGGGTTTTCAGCGGATTGCACCCACAAAATTCATAAATAAAGGGAAATAAAGAGTTAGTATTTCGAAAAGCATTTTGAAAGGAAAAATATTTGAAATATAATTGTAAGATCTAAGCAATCTATAAGTTATAGGAAACTGAATTTTTCATTCCTAAACTTAGTCTCTATTCAAAAATTTGTTATCAATCAAATTAAGGAGTCAAATTGTACTTCTCATCTAGTCTATTACTTTACCCTAAGTCATATGCACTTGTGACTGTGAAAATTTTTGACTAAGGGTTCATTAACTCTAACTCTTATGCCTTATTTATTTATATATATATATATATATATATATATATATATATATACATATACATATACATATATATATATATATATATATATATATATATATATATATATATATTGGTGGTATTATTCCTTAGTTTAGGCTTTCTAATCTGCCCATGTAACGAGCCTTTAATCGATGACTCCTAAACCAGACGGTCTTAGGGCACCAAGTGAGAAGACACCCCTAGGACTTAAGGACTCGAGCAAACAAGGCTACAAAACTAAGGATTTTATTATATGAACCTCTTTTAGGCGTGAATGCTTATGCTTTATTAGGCACAAATACCCAGCTTAATCAGAGGATTTTTATATATATTTTTCTTTTCAAACTTATCTAATCATCTTTCGCATAAATACTAAGGCTTTCTTAGGTCAAAGCACCTAACTAATTAATAATTAGATTTGTTTATCTTTTTTTTATAAGGCATAAGAATCTTTGTTTTTGAACCCTAAGTGTGTAAGTGTATGAAGTGTGCATATTTCATCAAGGTAAAGATCAAGACTAAATTACTTTGACAAATTATCTTCCTAACCCTAAAAATCAAACAAATAATCTTATTTTGACCAAGTATAAGAAATCATAATTTGGATTTTCCTATTCCTTAAAATTAACTTAATTTCTTACAAAAAATATGTCAAAATATTGTTTCCATTTTCAAAAAGTTTTTAAAAGTAAAGAAAAATGTTAATTTTTTTTTAAACAAAAAGAAAAGTTATGTTAGACCCTCCCCCACACTTATCTCATGCATTGTCCTCAATGTATGAATTAATGCATAGATGCATGAAAAAGAAGAAAGAGAAGGAAAATGTTACCTTAAGGTGGTGGTTCCGGTGGTGGTCTGATTGGTCCACGAAACGCGGCCCAATCACCTTTTCTTGGGGTTCGAAGGAACCCACCAACAATTTCTCTAATATAACCCATTAAAAAGATGTATCCATAAAGGATCTTTATTAAATATTTAACCCCATCTAATTTCCATATTCCATAACTAATTTCGGAGTCAAATTTGTCAACCACCTCGTCCCAGAATGGAGTATGAAATGATAGAACGGTTGACTTGGACTCAGGAAGGACAGGAACTAATACCGACTCAGGAAGGTGACTTAAGTCAAGTAAAGGTTCAGGAGTCGAAATTGGTTCAAGAAGCGGGTCCAAGTCAAGAAGTTGAAACTCAAGTCCACATGTATTTTCTAACAATGGGATGTGACCTAATATGGGTGATTCCAGTTCAGGAATGATAGGTGGAGGAATCAAAACTGACTCTAAAATATTACTCAAGTTTGGTAACACAACAGGAGTCAATATTGATTCAAAAAGTTGAACTGGATCACAGATTTGAGAATCTAGGTCACATAGCTCATTAAGTTCAATATCAAAAAATTGAGAACTTACCAATTTGTCAATAGGACTTTCAAAATTGTATAATTGGTCAAGTTCAATATGATCCTCAAGGACGGGGGATTCAATTTCATGATGAATAGGCACAGGATCCAACGTTGACTCGGGGAAAAGATCCAAATCAGGTGAAGATACCGGAGTCATAATCGAATCAGGAAGTAGAATTGAATCACTAAGTTGGGGTTCAGGATCATATTCATTTTCAAGTTCTATTTCAGGAAAGGAAAACTTGCTAAACTGTCAATATCTTTTTCAAAATTTAGAGTTTGGGCAAGTTCAAATGGTTGTTCTGAAATGGAATCTTAATTTCTAAAACTACATGACTCTTCGGCTTTAACAGAATGGTTAGTGACATCAGAACTGGTCCAACGTGAGAACGTAGAGATTCGACCATCATATCTATGTCACGATTACGAGTGTTTTGAGCCTGAGTCATGGCTTCAAGCATCTTTTCATAGTTGATAGGTTCATTGTTGTGATGAAAAGATGAAGAATTGTCTTGGAAGTGGTAGTGAAATTGTGAGTCCATCAGATTTTGGGATTTGTGTTTGGACTCACGCATACTCATTTCCAAAATTGATGGTTTCCTATTTTGGACGGGTGGAACTGAGTATGACTCTTGAAAATATTGTGGACTAGGTGGAGAAGGAGGACAAGTTGGTTGATAATTATGCTCGGGGGAGGTGAATCCCCACTGACTCGGTGAAGAGTTGAAATTATTATGGACATTATGGTTATTAGATGGGGGGCATAGGTTATATTGATTCGGATAAGACCAATCCGGCACACTAGGTTGGTTAAAGTCATGATATGCCGGGTTGGTAATATCCGAAAATGAACTCGGTGTGTAATATGGATTATTATTGAAGTTAGAAAAATTATTATTATAAGCCATATCACACAATACAAACAAAAAGAAAGAAAATACAAATAAGCAAACAAATAAAAGAGAAAAAAAAATTCTAAACTAAGTTAGGGTAGACCTAGACCTAGACGACTCCTAACTGGTTAGACTGTCCACGGGAGGTTTAATGTAGACTTTGACCACAAGCTAATCAGCCAGGTCAGGGCAAGGTTGGTGGGAGGTTTTCCGTCAAAGACGTTCCTTAATTAAATAACCACCAACCTTCGGGCTTTCGGCCCTCAATCCCTTTCCTAGACACTGATTTTGCAAGAGTCAGATTCTAACAATTTTCCCCCTTAGGATAATCTCCTAATTGAGTCCGAGATGTCCTTAGGGCCAACGTCTACTCAATTTTAGTTAGGCTTGGGTTAGTGAGTGCTTGGAATGTGATTTTTGGGCTAAGGAAGGGCGATTAAATCCCCACCTTATCTTGTTATGGGTTAGTGCCCTTAAGATAATTTTGTGCAAGTGTACAAGATATGTAAGATTCACTCAAAGCGATATAAATCAACTAAGAAGTGAGTCCTATGCTAAATGCAATGCATACGTACCTTGCTCCAGCACTCTTCAACAGTAAAAATAAAGGAATTGAAAAGACACGTGCCTAAAATGCAAACGTCTAATCAATTTTTAACTTTTGCAACAAACATTTTACTGTTGATTATTAGCAGGCTTATCTGATGGCATATAAGAAAAGATAAAGTTGCAGAAAACTAGAATTTGCAAAGCAAGCTGCCCTGCAAAAACCTGTTAGTAGTCCACTCCTTTTTGCCGCGTTTTCGCGGCGTTAGCCGCGGATTCGCGGCAAAGCAGAGGGCACTTGGTCTCTGCTTTCTAGAGCGGAGGCCCAAGGCCACTTATATGTTACTGCAACTTTAATTTCCTGCTTTGCTTGCCCTTAACCTGCAACAGAGAAGAAAATTCGTTTTAGTTCTAAAATTTTTTTCAAAAAATCAGATTTCAATAAAAAAAAATATGTTACCCTCCCCGACAACGGCGCCAAAATTTGATTGAGGCAAAACCTGCACACAAAATACGAAATTTCAGAACTTAAAAAAGGAAATGTGCAAGTGCTCAATTCTTCCGCGATAGCAAGTGGCTATGCGGGTCGTGATCCACAAGGAGGGTTTTGCGATGGAAGCGTTTACGTTTCTTTATTGAAATCGTTAAGAAGAAAAGCGAAGATTCTTCTCTGTTTTTAAGTTATAAAATGGAAAAAAAAATTATGTTAAAGTTAGAAGAAAATGAAAGATGAAGAAGGTGGAAAAATCAGAAAACAATGAAGCGAATATGTACAAATGAAGTGGAGGAAAAAGAGTTGGAAGAGGTGGTGATATAATTTACAAAAATGAGAGAAAGGAAAGAAAGGGAAGGAATACTCACCTAGTTTAATTGATGACTTACCTGGAAACCTTTTGCAAGTTCTACCTTTTTGCTTCGGAGGCGTTCAACGCATAGATCATAAACTCGAGCTCGGTCCCCGTGCACATTATATCATCAAGCATATCAAGAACGAAGTGATGCGGAGCTTGGAAGAGGAGAACGTCTTCATGAACTATCGCTGGCTCTCACGTAGCTTAATTATACTTGCTTTGGAAATCACTTGTAAACTCAACAAATACAACCAAGGTAAAGTAGAAGAGGAAGAGGAAAGCAAAACAAAATACGAACATAAAAAGAAGCTTTTACCTTTATTAATTGCAGAGACAATGGAAGAAAGGAGGAGGGTACATCGGTGTCACTCTCAACGTCAGCCTCTCTCTCTTACTTACATGAATCTTCTTCTACCCTAAGTTTACATACAAGTTACATAAAAAGAAAAGAAAAACCTAAACTAAGAAATGAAAAACTTGGCTAAGTCCTATCTCTGCATGGTCGTCCGATTTTGCGTGCAAAGACTGCCCTTTTATAGGCATAACCCACACGAGGCGGATCCCGGGAAGATCGGGGGAGCAAACGCTCCCCCTAACTTCCCAACAATGCCGCGAAAACGCGGCTTGGGCCGCGTTTCCGCGGCCAGGGTGTGGCCAGGTGGCCACACCCTGTTGGTGGGTCTCTCTGGGAGTTCCTTCTGCCTTTATCTTTAGTTGGTTTCTTCATTTGGGTCCAGGATTCTGACGAAATGGCCTTGGATTCTTGGCTTTAACCGATCGATTCTGAGAGGATTCTTCTCAACCGGTTTTCAACCTCTTGATTTTGCCCTGATTCAGTGAGTGCGAATTAATTCTGATTTAATTCAGAATTCTGGTGGGCGTTTGGGCTCATTTCTCTTCATCTCCTTAAGGATTGGGCCTGCAAATAAATTAAGCAATTAATTAGGACAATGCAGGCTTTTATTCTAAAATAAGTATGAAAATATGATTCTAAATATGCAACATTAGCGACCAATCAAAATACGGCGCCAAAATTTGATTGAGGCAACGGCGCCAAAATTTGATTGAGGCAAAACCAGCACACAAAATACGGAATTATAGAACTTAAGAAAGAAGATGTGCAAGTGCTCAATTCTTCCGCGATAGAAAGTGGCTATGCGGGTCGTGATCCACAAGGAGGGTTTTGCGATAGAAGTGTTTACGTTCTTTATTGAAATCGTTATGAAAACAAAACGAAAGTTCTTCTCTGTTTTTAAGTTAAGAAAATGGAAAAAGAATTATGTTAAAGTTAGAAGAAAATGAAAGATGAAGAAGGTGGAAAAATCAGAAAATAATGAAGCGACTATGTACATATGGAGTGAGTGGAGAAGAAAGAGTTGGAAGAGGTGGTGATATAATTTACAGAAATGAGAGAAAGAAAAGAAAAGGAAGGAATACTTACCTAGTTTAATTGATGACTTACCTGGAAACCTTTTGCAAGTTCTACCTTTTTGCTTCGGAGGCGTTCAGCGCATAGATCATAAACTCGAGCTCAGTCCCCGTGCACATTATATCGTCAAGCATATCAAGAACGAAGTGATGCAGAGCTTGGAAGAGGAGAACGTCTTCATGAACTATCGCTGGCTCTCACGCAGCTTAGTTATACTTGCTTTGGAATTCACTTGTAAACTCAATAAATACAACCAAGGTAAAGTAGAAGAGGAAGAGGAAAGCAAAACAAAATACGAACATAAAAAGAAACTTTTACCTTTATTAATTGCAGAGACAATGGAAGAAAGGAGGAGGGTACATCGGTGTCACTCTCAACATCAGCCTTTCTCTCTTACTTACATGAATCATCATCTAACCTAAGCCTACATACAAGTTACATGAAAAGAAAAGAAAAACCTAAACTACAAAGAATGAAAACTAGGCTAAATCCTAATCTGCATGGTCGTCCAATTTCAGCACAAAGCATTCCCTTTTATAGGCCAAAAACCCAACAACCAGGATCCCGGGGAGATCGGGGGAGCAAACGCTCCCCCTAACTCCCCAACAATGCCGCGAAAATGCGGCTAGGGCCGCGTTTCCGCGGCCAGGGTGTGGCCAGATGGCCACACCCTGTTGGTGGGTCAGTATGGGATATCCTTCTGCCTTTATCTTTAGTTGGTTTCTTTGTTTGAGTCCAGGATTCTGACGAAATGGCCTTGGATTCTTGGCTTTAACCGATCGATTCTGAGAGGATTCTTCTCAACCGGTTTTCAACCTCTTGATTTTGCCCTGATTCAGTGAGTGCGAATTAATTCTGATTTAATTCAGAATTTTGGTGGGCTTTGGGCTCATTTCTCTTCATCTCCTTAAAGATTGGGCCTGCAAATAAATCAAACAATTAATTAGGACAATGCAGGCTTTTATTCTATAATAAGTATGGACATATGATATTAAATATGCAACATTAGCGACCAATCACATACCTGTACCAACCTGAAATTCATTCTTGAACTTCTATTAGTACCAAATAGTTTTTATATGGTTTGTTATCATCAAAACACATAACCCGGGGATTATAACCTTTGAGCCAACAACTTCATGCTCGCTTGTCCAGTTTACAATGGAGCTGACCTCAAATATCTGATTATCCATGTCTTTGGGTTGTTTTCCGAAGTTGAAAATATTGACTTCCTTGGTTATGTCCCCGAAAGTCAATCTCATGGACCAGTTCCTACAGTTGATTGCTGTGTTGGCAGTGGCAAGGAACGGACGCCCTAAGATGACTAGAGTTTGAGACCTTGAATTTGACATGTTGAGTCTCAAGCATGATGAAGTTAACAGGGCAGATGAAATCCCCAAACTTTCACAGATCGATTAGCTAACTGAATGGTTACTCGAGTTGGACACAAATCACCCAACCCAAGTTGCTGATATACTGAGAGGGGTAGCAAGTTGATACTTGCTCCCAAGTCAAAAGTGCATGGCTGATTTTTATTTGTCCTATGGTGCAAGCAATTGTAGGACATCCAAGATCTTTGTATTTGACCAGAATAGGACCAGACGAAGTTTCCAAATGTTTGTCGCGAAGAACATTTTTTTTGGCACATTTGTCCCTCTTTTCTTAGGACACATATTCTTAAGAAACTTAGCATAAGCTAAAATTTTTTGGATTGCATCAAGAAGAGGCACATTTAATTTGACTTGGTTGAACATCTCTAGTATTTTTTTCATGTGCATACTCTTGTTGTTGTTCCTAAGCCTATTTGAAAATGGTGCTACAGGCTTTTAAACTTAATCAGTTATTGTGTCTTTATTAGATTATTTGGATCGGACTGAGTTGAGCTATCAAATGTGGAGGCAGAAGTTGGATCGGTTTGGACTGGATTTGTTGGCTTAGAGACTTGATTATCCACATTCTTTCTTGACCTAAGCGTATAAACAGCATTACACTGGTTGATCTGGGGAGCTTGTACTTCATATGCTTAACTAGAATTTTTAGTGTTAGCTAGCGGTTAAGTAGGTAAAGTACCCCTGAGTCTTTCACTTAGAGAACTAGCTAACTGGCTCATCTGAACTTCTAATCTAGATATGACCTGTGTATGGTTATTCAACAACTATATTGTATTCTGCATAAAGGCGGTTTGGGACTTCAAGAACATCTCCATACCTTTCTCCAATTCACTGAGTTTTTTCTCGATTAGTGGGTTTTGGAAAGAAGAATGTGATGCCTGGTTAGGAAAATTTGATTGATGATTTGAATGGTGAACATTGTTAGGAAATTGGGCCTGGGAGGATTATTCTGGCTCCAAGAGAAATTTAGTTGATTTCTTAAATTGGGGTTATATGTATGTGAGTAGGGATTGTTTTGCGGCCTTGAGTAGGCCGCATTCATGTATTCCAACAATACCTGATGAGCTTGAAAGATTGGACATTCTTCAAAAATATGGTTCTGTGCCTAACAATATGTACAACCCGGATTATGGATTTGATGTGGGTTGATTTGGTTAACCATAGCTCGCTCTTTTGTCTCTAGAGCTTCCATTCTTCTCATCAAATTAGTAATCTTTTCTTTAGCAGCTATGGATGACTTTATGGATAGGATCCTACTTTTAAAAGCTATAAGTTGTAAATTCCTAGGCTTCTTAGAGGTTGTCTCCCATTGGAGGATTTTCTCTGCTAAATCTTTAAATAGGTCTCATCCCTTGTTCTCATCCTTCTGCATGAATCCCCACTGAGACATGATTTTTGACAAAGTTTTCTTATGATAATCTAAACCATCATAGAGAATCTGGCACTGACGTCACTTCTTTACACCATAATGAGGGCATTGAGCTAGGAGATATTTGAATCTCCCAAATTATCTCCAGAATGATTCATTCTGTTATTGCTTAAATTGGATTATGTTTTTTTTCTGATGAGAGCTATCTTGTGGATAGGGTAAAATTTCTTTCAGAAAACCTTGACGAAATTGTCCCACGTGGTGACAGAGTCTACAGCTAAGCTGTGCAGCCATTTTTTTAGCAAGATTCTTTAGGGAAAAAGGAATGAAATGCAACCTTATGGCATCATCTCCTAGCCATGGAATTCACATCATAAGGGATATTTCTTCAAATTCTCTAATGAAAAAGTATGCGTCCTCTGATTCCAAATCATGGAATTTCGGAAGAGTATTAATGAACTGTGGTTTCAACTCAAAATTATTGTCATTTGCTTCAGGAGTTTTATACAAGATGGGAGTGATGTTCTGATTGGGTAAACTCCATCCTATAGTGAGGCCATCACTGGCTCTGGATGTGCTGGTAGTAAAGTGTTTCGGGTTAATCTGGACGTGACTAGATCTCTCAGCTACTCTTGCATGCAGCACAACACAAATAACGTGCAATCAACAAAATAATCAAAAAAAATAAACAACAAATAAAAGAAAGATAAACAACCACAAAGCCTAGTCTAAGGTACCTGGACCTAGACGTCTCCTAACCGGTCGACTACCCTTGGGAGGTTGTTGCAGGAATCATATTATTAGCTAATCGGTCAGGTAAGGACAAAACTCGGTAGGCGGTATCCGGGCGTGAGTCTCGAGCCTTAATTACGCCAAATCACAAAGTTTTCAAGGCTTTACCTCTTAATCCCCTCTCCTTAGATACCGATTTTGCCGGAGTATGATTCTTACAATTTTCTCTCTCGGTCAATCTCTTAGTGAGTCCGAGATGTCCCTAGGGGCCAACGTCTAACAGATTTTAGTTAGGCTTGGGTTTATGAGTGAACTGGGAGATAATTTTTGGGCTAAGAAAGGGTAATGACTTTCCCACCTTATCTTTTTTATTGGAATTTGCCCTTAAAGTCAATTTTTGTGCAAGTGTCCAATATATTCACAACAAGATAACACTCAAAGTAATAAATCACTCAAAGATGTTAGTCTGATTCTAAATAAGATGCACACGTATCTTTTTCCTGCACTCTTCAACAGAAATTAAAATGAATCGAAATAAACACATGCTCTAAATGCAAAAGTCTAATCCGGTTTTCAATTTTACAACAAATGAGTTTTTGTTGAGTTATTAATAGTGTATAAGTAAGGCATACGAGAGAACTAACAATTACAGAAAGCAAATTAAGCAATTTTTTCAACCGTGCAAAAAAGCTTTATGAGTACTTCAATCAAAAATTCATGTTTGTGTTGCTTTTGCTACATTTGCGCGACTTTTCTGAGGGCAAATGGATTCTGCTTTTTCAAGCAATGTCTAGATTCACTGATATGCTCACTGCAGCAATTAAGTCCTTGATTCCTCCTCCTGCATACGGAAACAGAGAAAAAAAATTTTAGTATGAACAAGAAAATCGTTATCCCTCCCCGACAATGGCGCCAAAATTTGATCGTCAAAAAAGTATAGCACAAAAATGGGTAAAAAGTGTGTGAACAGTGCTGTAGCTTTCTCTATTCTACTGTAATTGCACAGCGGCTAAACAAGTCGTATTCATGAGGAGGGAAGGTGATCAAAGTTTTATGTGCGATTTTTCTATACATTTTAAAGTTTCTTCTTGTTTTAAGAATGAATAGAAAGAAAAAGAAGAAAGATAGTAAAAATGGTTTGAAGTGATTTGGTTGTTAGAAAAGTGTTTTGTATTTTATAGATGGGAAAGATGCATGGCTAACTTTGTACTAAGTGCTCCCACTAATCTTTGACTCCTTGAAGACATATCCTCACAATGGATCATAGGCAATCACTAACCTTGTGGGCAAGAATTTTTCACTTAGTAGATCAAATGAAAGTTTTTTTTTTTATTTTCTTGCTTCACACGGAAAGACTTGAACATTCTCCTATCAAGATCCAATTAAAGGCGAGCATGGAGGAAGAAGCAAGTGCACTATTGGTATCGGTAAGAATGAATGGGGATTTTTCTAACTTAAAAAAAACAAGTAAAGTCAATAAATTCTATAAATCATCAAAAACTTGTGAGTTATGTTAGCCCAAAGGCCCATCACTCTAGTTTTGATGATGATTAACTCATGTAGTTATAGTACTAATGATCTTGTGCTTATATAGTTTCAAATTTTCTATCAAGATCTTAGTAGGTGCTTAGCTTCAACAAAGGAGTTCTGGAGCTAACACATGTACATTCAAGAGCTCATGCGTTAAGATTACATCTAGCACTCGGATGGAGTCAAGCTCTATGGATCATGTTTGGATCGAGTTGGCTTGAAGAAGGAGTTCTACAAGAAGACTTCAGTTTATTTAGTTTTAGTTTGTGTTTATATCTTCTGTAAGATAGACTAGTGTTAATATATTCAAGTTCACATACACACTCAAGTTCAATACGTTTTGGTTTTCTATTTAACCGGTTTTGAATTTTAAGTACAAATATATATATGGTTTTCATGAATAGATAGAATCAAAAAAAGTTTACATGGTTTAATATATATTAGATTTCATTTATATACATCTATACTTCATATATTTAGAAAAACTTATTTTGATGATTTTATTTCATGTGTTTAGAGTTTTGTAATTAACAAAACTTATTTTGAATTTAATGTCAAAAACATAGATATATCTTTTATATGTGTATTGGATTCTATCCATACACTTTATGCTTCAAAAGAGTTTAAATATCTTGTTTTTGTATTTATACAAGTTTGAGAAAAATAAGATTTTCATTTTAAAGTTTGATTTTTAAAAAATACTGATTTTGTGTTAAAGCTTAATTCTATATCACAAAAATAGTTTTGTAATATGTGTTGATTTTTGGTCACACATATATGTTCTTTAAATATTTATAAGAACTTATTGTTGTGAAATTTATGAGATTTTATGGGATTTTATAGCTATTTAAAAGACCGAGTTTTAAATCCTAATCCCTAGCATGAGCCTTCTAGCGGTCTACCGGCCGATCGACCGAATTAGAGCTCGGTCGACTGGACGGTCGATCGATGTGCATAAGAACGTGCACAGGGCCTGCCTATAAGGTCGGTCGACCGACTATAACTACCAAACTCTCGGGTTGCGCCGGTTGACTGAGCGATCGACTGACAGGCCGAGTGCCTTTAGGCTCAGTCGACCGGGTGGTCGACCAGAAAGTAAGTTTCCCTGAAGCGGTCGATCGGGCGATCAACCGGTGGCTCAATGGTCAGATATATGACCGTTCGCTCGTTGACCGGACGGTCGATCGACAGGTCAAATTTGTCCACTTCTGGACCCCAACGGCTATAATTCTAAGAGCCTATAAATAGGGATTCTCTCAAGCTCTTTTCATCAAGGTTTTTGAGAGTTATTCTTCCCATCTTTTTCAGTTGTTTGCAACAAGTTTAAAAGAGTTTTTGTGCCTAAAAATTTATCTTTTATCTGTTTTCAAAGTGTTGGAAAAATCAAAGAAAAGAGAGTCTTTGGGAAATTACTTTTGATCTTTCTTTACAAATCTATTTAGTGTTTTTCTCAAGTGTTTTTCTTTGCTATTCTCTTTTCCAAACACTTTGTTTTCTCACTGATTAGCACGATTTTACATCATTTTTATGCTTCTATTTTTCTATTATTTGTATATAAATAATGCTACTCGGGTATATTTGATTATATTTTGCAGGGAACAGGTAAAAGAAAAAAAACAGAGAAATCCAGTTACTTTCAGCAATTAAATCACGCAATATGTAAAAGATTGGAGGATGCTTTTCGAGCATGTTGTGGTGTTTTGGCCATAACTTTGGCTATAGGATTTTAAAAATGGTTATCTAGGTGTTTACGGAACGAGAATTCGAAGATCTACAACTTTTATGTTGAGCATTTTTGCTGATTTGACTGTTTGATTGCCCGTGTTGGTCATTTATAGAATCTGCCTAAGTCAAAACTGATTTAATATGTAATATTTTTAATTTGAGGGGCTTTTCTATAAAAATTCTTTATTATATAAGGAAAGAGGGCTGCTGTGTCGTAGAGAGATCTAGGTTTTAGTTTTTTCTTTTCTTTTGTATTAATTTTTAGCCACCTTTAATAAAATCTAGGTTTTTGTTAACTTTAGCCTTTTTTGTATTTTGGGACTTTTGGTCACATTATTTTATTAGAAAATTTTTTTCCCTTTTTTGCTTTTCATCATGGAGGCGGGATGCTCTTTACAGAGCAAAGGTATGTTTGTTTTTTTATTAGTTTAGTTTGATTAGTTTAATTAATTAGTGTTTATAATTAATTATTTAGTTAAATTTAAATAGCTTTAAACTAATTTAGTTGTATTAATTAGTTTAATTATTTGAGTATGATTAATTTATGAGATTGTAGCGTTGTTAGTTGTAAACGATAGTTGTATCATGCATAGGTAGATCCCCTCTTGCATCTAGAGGAGATGAACTTAGGTTAGAATATCTTGTGCCCATCCGTTGGATCTCCTATATAGGGTTATTTGCATACCAATTGACCGACAACTTTTAGGAGATTAATTTCTAGAATAACTGGATTTTTGACAGGCTATATATCAGGGGTTAATGGTCCATGGTTAGGGTTTTGTTGCCTTTATGCTATTTTTTTAATTTAGTTAATTTACCTTTGATGGATCATGTAACTGGATAATACCTTGTGTTTAGATCTAGTGTTTAGACTTACTTTGCCTAATAGAAGTAGAGATTTTGGTGAGTAATAACAGACAAGTATGGATTCTGAGATTGACCACTTGATTTTACTTTAAGGGATTCGAACCTAGGTGCTTGACTTGATTTGCCTTAAATTGACACGTATTTGCACCTAAACTTAACAAACTTTTCACTCAATTCACCTAAAAGTGTTGAAACTAAAAGAGCCACCTGTCTCTGTGAATCGACCCTCAAGTGCTACATCGAACAACCGTGCGCTTGTGGTTAATTTAAAACGAGAAGAGAAATCTTCCCATCAAGTTTTTGGCGCGTTGCCGGGGACAAGGTGTTCTATCTTTAATTTTAACACTTTTACCTAACTGTAAAAAAAATTAAAAAATTTAAAAAATCAAAAAATCAAAAAAATAATTTTTCAAAAATTCAAAAAAAATTCCTTTCCCCATGGCCTATCCAAATTCATTTGGTTACGATCTATTTTATAGGCTAGACCCTCCTTTCCATCTACCAATCGCTTTTCCAAACTTTACTGAATACATCCATCCTATGAACTACTCGTTTTCTTCATACCATCAAATAAGTTGCCATCACTATCAAGATCTAAATCATCCTTCAGAACAGTGTCCTTCGATAGTGTATTCGCTAGGACTAGGTCAAAATCAATTCCACACATTTTAAGGACCTACGAGCGAATCCTGTCTATCAAACTTCAATTCGGAGGGTTAGAATTGTCCACAATTTTCATGGGACCAATCACATACAAATTCTCAATCTAATTGGTCCTACACTAAACTATCACCTCTATCTTGGAGATTTGATAATGATCATGAGAAACTGATGCAGCAGACTATGGTCGAAACCAATCAGCAGTTAATCGACGCATGTGTTCACATGGATAAGACAATGACTCATCTCAGTCAACATGTTTCAACCCCATGTCCAGATCAAGTTCAAGAGTTTCATCAACTTTCACTAGTTGATTTCAACAGCAATCATGAGGACACGCAACCAACATTTGAGGAGCCTTTCGAAAACTTAAGGCAATTTTCACAATAAAAACTCAGTGACAATATTCAACACTTGGCCCATCTAAATAGGACAACAAACGAGGTAGTTAGTGGGAAAACAAAGAATTTCTTATCCACTCAATCTGCTCCTAGGCCAAAACCTTCAATTCTAGAGCACATTCATTTTCATGAAGTGAAAAAAGTTTAAAAATTTGAGATCCAATGAGCAAATCGATGATCATATTGACGTGTCTACTCAGTCCATCGAGATACCCTTCGAGTCCACTTCATCATTTAATTTGAATTGTGTTGAAGAGCTTGAACATAAAAAGCCTGTTAAGAAAGTTGTGAATGTGCATGAAGTGTGCAAACTTGATAATGATCCTCAGTATCTGGATAAAGTGATTAAAAATTATTTGGCTACATATACATCTCATATGGAGCCAGTTAAATCTTATTGTGAAGATGAATGTGATAATGATGAACTTTTGCTTGAAGAGAAGTTTGAGGATGAATTTTCTAAGTTCTGTGAAAAGACAAATGTTGAGGTGCAGAATATATTATCCATTCATATGGAGAAATTAGAGCTCATTGATCAAAATTGCGAGGATGCCTATATGGATAATGAGCTTTTGTTTCTTAATAAGCTTTTTACTAAAGAGTGTGATCACAATGGTGAGAAACATGTGTTGAGATCTTGAGTTTAGAGTTTCCTTTAAGAAAAAGAAACTCGATTTGATTATCTTCACTTTTGATGAGCCAACCAATGATCAAAGCTTTGAAAACCTATTTAAAAACAAAACCATATGTTTGGATGAATCAGTTATGGATGCTTTGGTTAGATACACACCTCCAAAGAAAATTATTGATTTAAGTATTGAGGTGATGTTTGAGGATGAGCTTAAATTCATAGGCAATTATACTGTGGCCACTCTAATTATGTTGTGTGATAATAATGAATTTATGAGAAAAAAGTGTGAGAAGAAGAGAAGGAGGAGATGGAGGAAAGTAATGAATAAGTTGGAGAGGATGAAATTAAAGATGACAAAAAGATTAACATCTCCACTTTGTTCCTTGAAGAGAAGCCATTGGAATGATGGGAAGCGAGCTCGAGGGAATAAACCTAGAAAGATATAGGTGTAGGGGAGTTGTGAAATTGTACATATGTATATATTTATTTTTTTTTTCTTTTAGTTTTTGAGTCTTTTTATTTCTCTTTTGGTTAGTTGAGTCAGTTTTAGTGAGTCTTTTATGTCTCTTTCTCTAACTTATATGCCGAGTTTATTACAAGTGATACAGGACAAGTAAGGAGGCATCCACCATACACAGAGAGCATTTTTGTTGCTTCAGCAGCTTAGTTTTCTACTGCACTGTGAGTATTTTTAATTCTACCATATTGTTTACATTTCTATATCTTTTGTATGCTTGGATTGCATGATCACCATGATTGTGTGCATGTTTTGGATGTCTAAATTACAGCTAAATTCTTTTTATCTCTGTATCATGTGAGTGCATGAGGATATGATACAGTTTAGATGTGCAGGAGAGATTCACATATTTCTTTTTTTTTAGGAGTCTTTTTAGTTTTGTTTCGCTCTTAGGTTTTTTTTCTTTTTTTCCTTTCTTTATCTTTATTTTTTTTAGGCATCTTTAAAAAAATTTGAAAAAAAAAAGTTGAAATTTTTTTACAAACGGTTAGCTCATACGTGAGTGATTTAGTATCCATGAATGGATTTTAAAGGTGAAATCAAGATGAGAGAACCATAAAATCTTAAACTAAAGATTAAAATCCATAACAGACATACCATCTAAATTTAGTCTAAGTGATTATGTACCCAATAGCACTTATACTATTAAGTTCATAGGCTTGGGATATTGATTACAGCTAGAATAATAAATTAAAAAAAGAATTTATTATATAGTAATATTATTAATAAGTCTTATCTTGTGGCCTCAGTTGCTTGAGTAATTAAGCTCGCATGAGTGTTTCACACTTATTACTCTAAGACCATCTGGTTTGGGTGCATTGGCCCAAAGCTCGTTATATGGGTAGCTGAGAAAGCTTAATAGGACAAGAGACCATAAAAATATAATAATTTTGATTATCAATTAGTTAGGTGCCTTGGCTTCAGGAAGCCTCGATATCTACGCAAAAGATAGTTAAGAAGTGATGAAAAAAGAAGAAAAAAATGTTTTCACTAAAATAAGTATGAAAGTTGGAGTCAAATATTTTCAAGTTTAAGAACTACATCACGATCACAGGGTGCATAGGATCTGAAACATAGGGTAGGTAGTGTAAAATTTTGGATTTAAAACTTTATTTTATAGACAATATGATTTCTAGAGTTGCTATTGATCTAGAAAATGAAACTCATGAAAAAATATGATCTTGCTAGTTAGTTAACTAGAGTAAAAAAATAATTTTTTTCTTTTCTTGATTTTCGATTATCCTTATTTTACTTTTATTTATTTCTTAATCTCATTTTTTTATGGATTTTGTGGGTGTAATCTACTAAAAACCCTCACGAGATAAAACTCGTCCATTAGAGATAACTTGGGGGTTTAACAGCTTGTTGCACATGCTAAGTGCAACCGTAATTCCTACAAAAGTGAGATAGGATAATTTTTCTATTTATTTATTTTTAGTTTTTCTTTTTATTAGTTTTGCTCGAGGACTAGCAAAAGATAAGCGTGGGGGTACTTGATCAGCACGATTTTACATCATTTTTTTGCTTCTATTTATCTATTATTTGTATATAAATAATGCTACTCGGGTATATTTGATTATATTTTGCTAGGAACAGGTAAAAGAAAAAAAGAGAAATTTGGTTACCTTCAGTAATTAAATCACGCAATTTGTAAAAAAATGGAGGATACTTTCCAAGTATGTTGCGGTGTTTTTGTCATAACTTTGGTTATAGGTTTTCAAAAATGGTTATCCAGGTGTCTACAGAAAGAGAATTCGAAGATCTACAACTTTTATATTGAGCATTTTTGCTGATTCGACTGTTTAATTGCCCGTATTGGCAATTTATAGAATCTGCCTGAGTCAAAACTGATTTAATATGTAATATTTTTAATTTGAGGGGCTTTTCTATAAAAATTCTTTATTATATGAGGAAAGAGGGCTGCTGTACCATGGAGAGATCTAGGTTTTAGTTTTTTTTCCTTTTCTTTTGTATTAATTTTTAGCCACCTTTAATAAAATCTAGGTTTTTGTTAACTTTAGCCTTTTTCGTATTTTGGGACTTTTGGCCACATAATTTTATTAGAAATTTTTTTCCCTTTTTTGCTTTTCATCATGAAGGCGGCATGCTCTTTACAGAGCAAATGTATGTTTGTTTTTTTTATTAGTTTAGTTTGATTAGTTTAATTAATTAGTGTTTACAATTAATTATTTAGTTAAATTTAAATAGTTTTAAACTGATTTAGTTGTATTAATTAGTTTAATTATTTGAGTATGATTAATTTATGAGATTGTATCGTTGTTAGTTGTATCATGCATAGGTCGACCCCCTCTTGCATCTAGGGGAGATGAACTTAGGCTAGAATATCTTGTGGCCATCCGTTGGATCTCATATATAGGGTTATTTGGACACAAATTGACCGGCAACTTTTAGGAGATTAACTTTTAGAATAACTAGATTTTTGACAGGCTATATATCAGTGGTTAATAGTTCATGCTTAGAGTTTTATTGCCATTATTTTATTTTTTTAATTTAGTTAATTTACCTTTGATGGATCATGTGGCTGGATAATATCTTGTGTTTAGATCTAGTGTTCAGACTTACTTTAACTAATAGAAATAGAGATCTTGGTGAGTAATAACAGACTAGTATAGAGTCTGAGATTGACCACTTGATTCTACTTTAGGGGATTCGAACCTAGGTGCTTGACTTGATTTTCCTTAGATTGACACGTATTTCACCCAAACTTACAAACTTTTCACTCAATTCGCCTAAAAGTGTTAAAGCTAAAAGAGCAACCTGTCTCTGTGGATCGACCTTCAAGTGCTACATCGAACGACCGTGCGCTTACGGTTAATTTAAAACGAGGAGAGAAATCTCCCCATCACTCACACTTAAGCTATCATATCTATAAGATCTTGATTTTGTGAGGAAAATTGTTTGTGGTCTATTGTGATCACTAAGTATTATTTGTGATCATTAGAACACCAAGATTGTAATCTTTTCTTTACTTTTAGCTTTGTGCCTATCCCTCTAGTGTAGAGGTGATTGAGTTTTGGCTTTGTGCCTATCCCTCTAGTGTAGAGGTGATTGAGTTTTGGCTTTGTGCCTATCCCTCTTGTGTAGAGGTGATTGTGTTTTAGAGAGTAGTGTACTCCAAGTGTAGAGTTGTAATTCCTCAGTGAAAATCCCTTGTGGAAGGTCCTGTATGGACGTAGTGGAAATCCTTCTCTGTGAAGGCGGGGACGTAGAGCGATGGCTCGAACCTCGAAACATATCTTAGTATTTGTGTTTGATCTACTATCTATTAACTCTATCTCTCTTATATCTTACATTACTTTATATTGTACTTATTCATCTACTAGAAAGAGTTTGTGTGTGCCTATACTTATGCTGAACCAAGAGAGCTTCATATAGCACCTCAACTCTTAATCTAAAGGAATCTTGAGGAGATAGTTCAGAGCCCTTCACAGGGAAGTCGACTACACTCTTGGGTTACATATAGTGTGTTGCAATTGAGTTTTAAATTTTGTATTATTTGTCATTAGATTAGCTAGTACACCTATTCACCCCCATCTAGGGGTATTTCAATTTGTTTCAGAGCCTACGCTCTTGATATTCGGTTTAACCACCTAGGAGTGAGATCTTAGATTGCTAATTTAGATTTGCATTTGCACGCATTACTGTTTACTCATGGATTTCCTTGCCCCTCCCATGTATGATGTTACCAATATCGACTTGTGAAAGTTTAAGATGAGTGCATACCTTAAATCCCTAGGATTGTATGTTTACCTTGCCACTACCAAGAAATCTTATCTTGGTAATGACAAGTATATAGAGGCTAATGCATAAGCCTTAGTGACACTTAGGCACACACTTAGCAAAGATCAATTTTCTATGACTTCTCGTTGTGATTCCACTTTTGCAGTGTGAAACAATTGACCTCTCCCGAGCTACAGACAACAAACTGTATGGAGATGGAACCCTTGGTGGATGAGTCTGACGAAACTTGCTATATGGTCCAAGGGATTGACTCCCTAGGTACATTCGAATACTCATCTAGATGATAGTGCTAACTTTTCTAATGATGATCATGATAGTATGGATGCCTATGCATTAAATGAAGAGCCTTCCCTATTTTGTGAAAACTTGCTAGAAAAATACAAATTTTTGGAAAAGAAAAGTTTTAAAATAAAATAAGAAAATAAGAATTTGGTTTCAAAACTTAATATGGCTTTGCAAGGGAGAGTTGAGATTTCAAGTGAAAGGGACTCCTTGAAAACTCAACTTGACCTTGCTTTAAAAGAAAACAAAATTTTAAAGAATAAAAATGCTTGTGATGATGTTTTGAAGAAAAATGAGATTTTATCTTCAAAACTTGAAATTGTTTTAAAAGAGAATGATTCTTTGAAAAATAAAATTATTTTAATTTCAAATAGTCAGATTTAGTTTCAAAGAAAAATATTTCTTTGAAAAATGATCTTGATGCACACATTTGCCATGCTACTATACCTTCATCATCTAGTGTTTTTATTGCATGCTCCACATCTTCTTCTAATGTGAAAATAATATATGTATGTTAAAGAAGAGTATAGATTGTTTGGGCTCTATTTTGAGCCATTGTACCATGAATCGCACACGGTTGGAATTCATGTTTCAGAAGAAACATGCTCCTCATATGCATGCACACAAACATGGCATACACATGCTCATCATGCTCACACACATGATTGTATGTATGCTCATGTGTACACTTGTACACATTGTGGACGTTTAGGCAACCTTGCAAAATTTTGTTATGATAGGATTAGCAATTTAAATTTTGCAAATAAGTTTGTTTGGGTTAGGAGAGGTGCTAACCCTCTTGGACCCAAAAAGATATGGGTACTAAAATTCACTTCTATTCTATTTGATGTCAGTGTGGGCTCTCACATGACGTGAGAATGTTGGTGCCTTGATGGTGGATGCGTTCCTATCTAAATGGTGACACTTTTGGATGCATCACTTTCAAGGAAAGTTTGGTGGAAGGATCACCATGGTTTTGGAGACATAGAGAGTGGTTCACATGGTTTGGTAACTATCTCTAACTCCTTGTTTTAGTTTACATGCTTTCATTGATTTTAGCATGTCATGTTTAAATGCTCATTATATTAAATGCAATATAAATTAGACATGTGATATGCATAGATAGTCCTTTGAGATACACCCATGTTCATATGGATTCACATCTTTTGTATTCTCACTATAGTTTAGCTATTGCATATATCCTAGTTCTAAAAACATGAATTCAATCTAATGATCATATTTGTTTATATTTTTATGCTTCATTTTTTATTACATGTTTAGATATAATTTTTATTAAAACTTGTGTTTATACTTGTACAACTAGTGAACCACATTTTATTATTATATGTTTGTGCTCTATAGCTCATTTGTACACATTAGATGTACTTGTATAACTTAGTTTTGATAATTCTTGCATTTTAATTTGTATTCCTTATTTTTGTACATGTTTTCATAAAAATATGTTTTAGCTTCATGTTGATGTCAATTTTGTCTAAAATTAATAGATATACATGTCTATCCTAGAGTTACTTGCTTTTCATGCAAAGTTCTTTTATGGACTCGTTTATGTTTGGGATATGTATGTGTACTTTTAGCTTCAACAAAACATGCATATACCTTGAAGCTTATTTAGTTTTGATGAATTCTTGCTTTTGATAAAACAAATTTCATATGAGCTTCTAATCGGTCACGTATATTGCATATACATTATCACATTATCATGTTTTTTATCTAATAAATCCTATTAATAAGTCTTATTCTTTTTTGTTAAATGTAGGCCCATTGCTAAAAGAAAGGGAAGAGAAACAAGCCCAAAAGCCCATCAAAATTCTGATTTAAATCAAAATTAATTTGAAATTAGAAGATCATGGCAGATCGAGGCAGATCAGGGAGGATGTAATCGGTTGAACATCGGTTAAAATGGATCTTTACAAATCAGTCGGTTTAAAGCCAGAGATAAATGACCATTTTGTCAAAACCAAAAGCTGAAACGGGAAATCCAGAACCAGATAAAGCTGGATTGCGAAACAAGTAGGTGTACCTCCCCGGCTGTGGCCACCTGGCCACAGCCGGGCCGCGAAAACGTGACCAAAGCCGCTTTTTTGCGGCCGTTTGATTACGGTTAGGGGAGCATTTGCTTCCCCAGTCTTCTTATGCCCTCTCTCGTCTGATTTTTTCCTATAAATACCATTTTCGATAACGAAGAAGGGAGCGAAGACTAGGATTAAATTTCTTATTTATTTTTAGGGTTTTAGGAGCATTGTTAGATAGCTTGAAGAAGTTGTATCTCCTCTTTATTTTTTCAGTTTAGACCAGCAAAGAGAGAAGAGTGGAATTGAGTGTAATTTGTCTTTGAAGTGACAATCAAAGGAGCTTCTACTCGCTTATTCAACTCAACTCGAATTCTGTATGTTTATGTTTGATTTTCATTCTCTTGTTTGTTTTTCCTTCATCATGAGTAGTTAAATCGTTTTCTGGGCTCACTAATTAATCTTCTTTACCTCCTTTGTCTTGATTGAATTTTATGAAAGAACTCTCTTGAATCATAATGCCTAAAGTTAAACTTTATTCTTGAAAGCTCATGATGATGCTCTTCTTTTTAAACTTGGACTTTCAAAGCACAAATATTTTCAAATCGTTTTTATTTCATACTTGCTTCTTCGCGCTTGATGGTTTAACATTCTATTTTTAATGTTCTGTTAAGAAAGACCTCAAGATTTGATCCAAAATCATCTCATTTGTTTTACTTGAACATTAAAAGTAATTAAGCTTCTTGCCTATGATAAAAGTGATGCACCAAAAATGTTCTGAGATAAGTAGTTGAGTAGAAAATTAGTGAGCCCAGATCTTTTCCTATATAAAAAAAAAACCAAAGAATCTTCATCATTTTTAAAGATCACCTTTTCAAAACCCTTCTCTAATTTTTAAGTTTTTCTTTTAATCACTTTCTTTCTCTACATTCTCTTTTCAACTAAAAAACAAACTCCATTCTTTCCTTTCTAAACAAAAACACCGAAAAGCTTTCATCGCATTCCTCCTCGTGGACACGACCCGTTAGCCCAAAGCTATACGGTAATTCTCATCGCTTTCATTTCATTTCATAATCAATTTTTGGTGCTATTGCCGGGGAGGGAACGGTGTAATTGTTTTCTAACAAGTGTGGTGTCTTGTTTCAGGGAAGTCAAGATTCAAATTTAGCATTCAAGCTTTGCAGGAGAAGATTTGCTAATCTGTGCCCCTACTCACGAAAGTAGGAAACATAATTTTAAGAAATTGCAGTGCAAAAGTTGAGTTTTGTTGGACTGCTAAAAACTCTTTTTTGCAGGATATATTGCTTGCAAAAATAAATTTTTTGTGTGTTATTATTCTTGCTATATTTAATATTCACACTCCCTGTTTTTAATCCAACAGTAATCTGTGTGATTGTTAATTGCTTAAAAAAATGTTTAGACTTGCATTTTAGGCATTTGTCTAATTACGTTTATTTTACAATTATTGTTGAAGATAGCTAGAGACAAGGTACGATGCATAGCATATAGTTTAACAAATATTCTTGGATGATATTTTCTTTTGAATGTTACTTTCCTATATCTTGCACACTTGGCATATTCAATTTTAAGAGCAAAACCCAAATAAAGATAAGGTGGGAAAGTCATTACCCTTCCTTAACCCACAAACCATCTCCAAGCACGCGCAGCCTAAGCCTAATTTAAAATCTGATAGAAGTTGACCTTAGGGATATCTCAAACTCATTAGGAGATTATCTTAAGGGGGAAGGTGTTAGAATTTGACTCCTGCCAAATCAGTGTCTAGGAAAGGGATTGAGGGGCGAAACCCAGAAGGCTGATGGTTTGGCTTAATTAGGCCCGTCGTTTTTGCGCGGATACCTCCCACCAATCTTGTCCTGACTTGGTTGATTAGCTTGTGGTCAAAGTCTACATTATACCTCAGGTGGACAATCAACCAGTTAGGAGTTGTCTAGGTCAAAGTTACATTAGACTAGGCTTGGTTGATTACTTTTGTTGATTATTGGTAAACTTGTTTGTGATTGTGTTTGTGTATGCAAGTATGGTCAAGAGACCCTAATTCATCTAGGTTAACTAGAAACACATCACCACCCAAGTTTGAACCAAGACCAGGTCCGGTTATGGCTCAATCGACATCTTTGCATAATAGGTTCTATCCCATTAGAACCTTACTTCTATCTTGCATCCAACTTCCATCGGTTGGTGAATATAATTTTGAGCTCAAGCCTCAGTTCATCAAAACACTCCCCAAGTTTCATGGCTTAGAGTCTGAAGATGCTTATTTCTTCATAAGAGAATTTGAGAAAGTATGTCTAATGATGAAAATCCCACACCTTGTAGATGATGCTATTAGGTTGAGATTTGTCCCTTTCGCTCTTAAGGACTTAACCAAGAAATGGCTTTATAGCTTAGCGGCTGGCTCTATCACATCTTGGGATGATTTCATCAAGGTCTTCTTAAAGAAATTCTATCCAATTCATAAGACCGCTCTCATTAGGAAGAACATCATGCAATTCAAGTAAGAACCTAGTGAATCATTTTGGAGGTACTTTGAACGCTTTAAAGACCTCCTTGTCCAATGTCCTCATCATGGAATAGAGAAATGACAACAATGCCAAATTCTTTATGACGGTTTGGACTATTCTACCAAGACCCTCTTAGAAAGCATGTGTCAAGGGGGATTCTTGCAGAAGGATGAAAATGAAGGATGGGATTTATATGAGAATCTAACTGAAAAGACCATCTAATGGGAACCTACTAGTGAAACCTCGAGGAACTCAAACTTCATCTCTTCAAAAGGAGGTCTCCATTCTATTGAATCATCCATAACTAATGAGGTTAAGTTAGCTAACCTAGCGAGAAGACTGGAAGTTTTAGAAACTAAGGAACCAAGTCCAGTCAATCAAGTCAGCCCAAACCAATTTTCAATTCCGGGCTGTACTTACTGTCAAGCCATGAATCACGTGTTTGAGGAGTGTCCTATGTTTCAGGCTCAGCAACAATACCCTGAACCGATGAATGCGACCTTTCTAATGCCGAACAATAATCCTTATGCACCAACGTAAAATCCTGGCTAGAGAAATCACCCAAATTTCTCATGGAGCCAAAATAACAATGACCACTCACAGTCAAATCATGCAAGCCACTTCCATCATGCTAATAATTCTTCCAATCATCAATCCAACTTTTCTAATTTCTAGCATAATTCTCCCAACCTTCCACCTAACTTTTCAAACTATTAACAAAACTTTCCCAACCAAGCTCCACAATCTTCCTTCCAGAATCCTCAACTAGAAAGGAGAATGACTAACTTTGAGAGAAACATGGAAAGATATATGAAGAAACAAGATTCTCTCATGCAAACTATACAGAGGCTAGAGGTTCAAATGAGCCAATTAGCCACTCCACAGAATGAGAGACAAAAAGGTACCTTGCCTAGTCAGCCAATAACCAGTCCTAGGAATTCTCAATAAGCTCATTTGGCTAAGGATCAATCATTAAATCAATGTAATGTTGTTCATACATTGAGGTCAGGAAAAGAAAGTTGATAATCAAGTGTCAACACCAACCAATCCCATTCAGCACAATCACAATCAAGCATCCACCTCATCTAATCCCAATCCTTCCAAATCTGATGAATCTAAAAAGATAACTCAACCAGTCAAGTTCACCAGCCTATAGTACCATTTCCTAATAGGCTAAAAATAACAAGCAAAATCTACACATGAATAAGATAATTGAGATCTTCAATCAAGTGAAGATAAATGTGCCACTTCTTGATGCCATCCAACAAGTCTCATCCTATGCTAAGTTTCTTAAGGACATGTGCACCAAGAAAAGAAAGACTAATGTACCCAAAAAGGTCTTCTTAGCCACTAACATTAGTGAGCTACTGTCGGGTCCGATCCCTGTCAAGTACAAGGATCCAATTTGTCCCACCGTTGCCCGCACCATAGGACAAGCCGAGATTAGCCGTGCACTTCTTGATTTGAGAGCAAATATCAACTTGCTTTCATTCTCAATTTATCAACAACTCGGGTTGGGTGATCTTAGTCCAACTCGAATCACTATCCAATTGGCTGACCATTCGTAAAAGTTTTAAAAGAGAAAATTAATGATGTTCTTATTCGGGTCGGGAAATTTATTTACCCCGTTGATTTCATAGTTCTACAGACACAACCTGTGTACAATCCTAGGGCTCAAACTCCTATTATCCTAGGGCGACTATTCCTTGCTACTGCCAATGTCATCATCAATTGTAGGAATGGGTCCATGAGGTTAACCTTTGGGGACATAACTAGAGAATTCAATGTCTTCAACCTAGGAAAATAACCCCGTGATATTGAGGACCAAACATTTGAAGTCAACCTTATTGAGAACTTAACAAGTGAACATAGGAAAGAATTAGAATTAGAAACTAAGTGTGACTTCGGATTAGAGTCTGATGACTTTAATCTTGATTAGGTTGTTGAGTCAACTGTGAATTAAGCCTCGAACCCTATTTTACCAAATATGGAGCCAACTAATTTAACTCATCCTTCCAGTGAGCCTTCCTCTTCCTTAGAATTAAAAGTCTTACCTGTGCATCTCAAACGTCTATCTAGGCGAACAATAGACCTTTACTGTCATCATTGCCTCCCATTTAAATAATGGGCAAGAAGAAGATCTTAAAGCAATTCTAAGAAAACATAGGGAAGCCATTAGTTGGACTATAACTAATATGAAGGGATTGAGTCCAACCATTGTTCAACATCGCATTCATCTCAATGAAGATGCCACACCTAAAAGAGACCCGTAGCGTAGGTTAAACCTATAATGCAAGAGGCTGTTCATACTGAAATTGTGAAACTCTTAGATAATGGGATAATATATCCCATTTCTGATAGCCAATGGGTCAGTCCTGTCCACGCAGTTTCAAAGAAATCCGGTTTCACCGTAGTGGAAAATGAGAACAAAGAGTTGGTCCAAACTCGACTTCCTACGAAGATCCAAGTTTGCATTGACTATAGGAAACTTAATGTTGCAACTCGTAAGGACCATTTTTCACTCCCCTTCATTGATCAAATGCTTGAACGTTTGGCGGGCCGCGAGTATTACTGTTTCTTGGACGGTTATTAGGGGTATAATTAGATTCCTATTGCTCCTAAGGATCAAGAAAAGACTACATTCTCATGTCCATTTGGGACATTTGCTTATAGTCGAATGCTTTTCGGCTTGCGCAATGCCCCAGCAACATTTCAACATTACATGTTGAGTCTTTTTTCTGATATGGTAGAACAATTCTTAGAGATCTTCATGGATGATTTCTCCATCTATGGAGATTCATTCACTCAATTCTCCACCATTTAGAACTTGTCCTCCAACGTTGTGCTGAGAAAAATCTGACACTGAACTGGGAGAAATGCCACTTCATGGTAAAACATGGAATTGTCTTGGGTCATGAAATCTCCAAGAAGGAAATTGAAGTGGATAGAGTCAAGATTGAGGTTATTGCTAAGCTTCTCATGCCCAAATGTGTGAAGTATATTAGATCCTTCTTAAGACACGCCAGTTTTTACCAAAGATATATCAAGGATTTTAGCAAGATTGCTAGGTCCTTGACTAATTTGTTAGCTAAAGACGTGTCCTTCACTTTCGATGCTGAATGTATGAATTCTTAGGAGAAGCTTAAGAGAGAGCTTATTTCTACACCAATCATATCTACACCGGATTGGTCTAAGCCATTTGAAATTGATTGAGATATGAAAGTGCAAGGAATTTACCGTGTAGTTTTGGGCTAACGGGTCGTGTCCACGAGGAGAAATTCAATGAAAGCTTTTCGGTGTTTTGTTTAGAAAACTAAGAATGGTGCTAGTTTTTTAGTTGAAAAGAGAATGGAGAGAACGGAAGTGACTTAAAGAAAAACTTAAAATTTAGAGAAGGCTTTGGAAAAGGTGAATTTTGTATAAAACTTGAAGAGTGATTTGTTGTCTTTTAATAAAGAAAATCTGGGCTCACTATCTCACTACTCAACGATTTGTTCTTCTATTCAAATCCTTAGTGCCTCAATTTGATCATAGGCAAAACTTAAGATTGACTTTGGAAAGTTTGAAGTAAAGCAAACAAGATGGTTGGAAAAGTTAACTCTTTTCTTTAAGAAACCGTCTTGTATCAAATGTTAAATCATCAAGAAGTTCAAGTATGAGATAAATACAAGTTGAAGAGACGTTTTTAAAAGAAGTAGGAGTTTAAAAATCCAAACCCATCCTCATGTGCCTTCAAGAACATTTTCAAAGAAGAAAGGCTTTAGTTTAGGCATGCAAATGATTCATTGGGTCTTTTTCATGAAAATAAAAAAAAAGAAGAATTGGAGAGAGGAACAATAGTGAGCCCAGAAAACAGAATTAGCTACTCATGGAATACGAAGAACAATGCAAGTAAATGAAGCAGAACATACCGTGAAATGGAGTGAAAAAAGAGAAAGTTTGATCCTTGTATTGATGTCACTTCAATCTTCAGATTATAAGCACTCAATTCCTCTCTCTCACAGGTATTTGATCTGAACTATGAATTACAAAATAAAGTTACAACTTCTATACTATCTAACAAAGAGCCTAAAACCTTAAAGAATAAACAAAAATTATAATCCTTGTATTTGCTCCTTTCTTCTCTGTTGAAAATGGTATTTATAGGGAAAAACCAGAGGGTAGAAGTTGTAGAAAGATTGGAGGAGCAAATGCTCCCCAACGGCTTCAACAAAGCCGCAAAAACGCGGCTACGGCCGCGTTTTCGCGATCCTGGTGTGGCAAGGTGGCCACACCCAAGTGGTGGAACTCCCTGTTTGGTGATTCGCCCATATCTTCTGCTGGTTTTCTCGTTTCAGCTCCAGGATTTGACGAAATAGCCTTTGATTGTTGGCTTCAATCGCTTGATTTGAAAAGATTCATTTCAACCGGTTTTCAACCTCTCTGATTTGCCAAGATCTACCCTGATTCCTTGATTTCGAATTTATTCTGAATTAATTCAGAATTTGATGGGCTTTTGGGCTCATTTCTCTTTCCTATCCTTTAGCAATGGGCCTACATTTAACAAAGAAGAATAAGTTTTATTAATAGCATTTATTAGATGAAAAACATGGTAATATGACAATATATATGCAATATATGTGACAAATCAGAAATCATGTGCGATGCTTCTGATTTTGCCATAGGTGCTGTCCTAGGACAATGCATTGATAATAAGTAGCACGTGATTTACTACTCTAGTAGGACTCTCAACGATGCTCAATTAAGCTACACTACTACTGAGAAGGAATTCTTGGCAGTAGTATTTGCCTTAGAGAAATTTCGCCCCTACCTACTAGGGTCCAAAACTACCATTTTCACCGATCGTTTTACGCTTAGGTACCTCATGATGAAGAAGGATGCCAAGGCCTGACTCATTCGTTGGATTCTCCTTCTTCAAGAATTCGATCTCGAGATTCGAGACAAGAAAGGCGTAGAAAATATCGTTGCTGACTATCTCTCACATATCCCAAATTCTCCATGCAACGAATTGCCCATAAATTAGGACTTTCCTGATGAAAATCTCTTAGTTATCTTTAGGAAACCTTGGTATGCTGATATAGTGAATTACTTAGTCACAAATCAAACTCCATTTCGTCGGTCCAAAAACGATATATATCGGTTCTTATCTCAAGTCCGATATTTCTTTTGAGAGGAACAGTATCTTTTAAGTACTGTTCTGACCAAATTATAAGGAGATGATTCCCGATGAAGAGGTTAAGAGTGTTTTATCCTTTTGTCACGACTTGCATGCGGTAGACACTTTGGTCCCCACAAAACTGCTGAAAAAGTGCTACAAAGTGGGTTCTATTGGCCCACTTTGTTCAAAGATGCTTATGAATTTTGCAAGACGTGCCCTAGATGCCAGATGGTAGGAAGGATCTCAAAATGAGATATGATGCCCTTCAACCCAATTCTAGAAATAGAACTCTTTGATGTTTGTGGCATCGATTTTATGGGTACATTTCCTAACTCATTTGGAAACCAATACATATTGATTGTTGTAGACTATGTGTCCAAGTGGGTAAAAGCCATTCCTAGTAGAACTAATGATAACAGAGTTGTCATAAAGTTTTTAAAAGAGAACATTTTCTCACGCTTCGGAACCCCTCGTGCTATCATCAGTGATAATGGCACTCACTTTTGCAATAGATCCTTTGAAGCTCTTATGCGAAAGTATGCCATAACTCACAAGTTGTCCACACCTTATCATCCTCAAACTAGTAGGCAGGTGGAGGTTTTCAATAGACAAGTCAAGCTTATCTTGGAGAAGACTATGAACCAAAACTAGAAAGATTGGTCCACCAAACTTGTAGATACCCTATGGGCCTACAGGACTGCTTTCAAGACGATTCTAGGGATGTCTCCTTATAGGTTAGTCTATGGGAATGCTTGCCACCTACCTGTTGAATTAGAGCACCGGGCCTTATGGGCAATCAATTAGTTGAATTTCGACTTGACTAAGGCCGGTGAACTTCAGAAATTATAAATTTCTGAATTAGAGGAGCTGAGAAATGAGGCTTATGAAAATGCTAAGATCACTAAAGATAGAGTTAAGATTTTTCATGATAAACACATCATAAGAAAAACTTTTGTTCCCGGACAAAAACTCTTACTCTATAATTCTAGGCTTTATCTTTTTCAAGGAAAATTAAAATCAAGATGGACTGGGCCATTCGTTGCCAAAATCGTGTTTCCACACTGTGCTGTAGAGATCAGTGAACTCAAGAATGGAAATGACTTTAAGGTAAATGGTCAACGCCTTAAACCTTTCTTTGAATCGGTGCCAGTAAATGAAACGGCTATGGGTCTTTTTGACCAGTGTATCGGTAACTTTCCTCTTTTCCATTTTATTTCATGCATCGATACATTTCTTTCATACATTGGGGATAATACATGAGATAAGTGTGGGGGATGGCTTTAACATGACTAATATATATAACTTTAGAAAAAAAAAGAAAACAAAGAGAAAATATATATATATATATTAAAAAAACTTTTTGAAAGGTAAGAACAATATTTTGATATATCTTTTGTAAGAAATTAAGTCAATTTTATGGAATAAGAAAATAATAATTAGGATTTCTTATACTTGGTCAAAATAAGATAACTTGTTTGATTTTCATGGTTAGGAAAAAAATTGATAAAAGTAATTTAGTCTTGATCTTTACCTTGAAGAAATATGCACATTTTTATATACTTACACACTTAGGGTTCAAAGATAAAAATTTTTATGCCTTATTAAAAAAAAGAATATATATATATATATATATATATATATATATATATATATATATATATATGCAAATCTAATTATTCATTAGCTAGGTGCTTTGGCCTAAGCAAGCCTTGGTATTTATGCAAAAGATAATTAGATAAATTTGAAAAAAATAAATATATATATAAATCTTCTGATTAAGCTGGGTATTTGTGCTTCATGAAGCATAAGTTTTCACGCCTAAAGGGGGTATATTTTATAAATAAAAATCTTGGTTTCGTGGCCTTGTCTGCTCGAGTGTTTAAGTCCTTAGGGGTATTTTCTCACCTGGTGCCCTAAGACTATATCCGGTTTGGGTGTCACCGACTAAAGGCTCGTTACATGGGCATATTAAAAAGCCTAATGGAATTGAGAAATAAATACCACCAAAAATAAATATAAATAAGGTATAGGAGTTAATGTTAAAGAACCCTTAGTCAAACTTCACGGTCATGAAGGTACATATGACTCAGGATAAAGTAATAGACTAAATGAGAAATACAGTTTGAATCCTTACTTTGATTGATGACATGTTTTTGAATATAGACTAAGTCTAGGAATGAAAAGTTTGATATTCCTATAACTTAAAGATTACTTGAACTCTTACAAATATACGTCAAATATTTTCTCTTTTCAAAATATTTTTTCAAAAATACTACCTTTTTCTCTTTCTTTATGGATTTTGTGGGTGCAATCCACTGAAAACCCTCACGAGACAAAACTCTCCTTTAGGAGTAACCTAGAGGTTTAAAGGCTTTTTGCACATGCTTAGTGCAATCGAGTAACCTGCGAAAGTGGTCTAATAATTGATTAGGATAAGTTTGATGTTTTGCTTGAGGGCGAGCAAAAGATAAGTGTGGGGGTGTGATCGGTCACATATATTACATATATATTGTCACAATACCATATTTTATATCTAATAAATCGCATTAATAAGTCTTATTCTTCTTTGTTAAATGTAGGCCCATTGCTAAAAGAAAGGGAAGAGAAACGAGCCCAAAAGCCCATCAAAATTCTGATTTTAATCAGAATTAATTCAAAATTAGAAGATCAGGGCAGATTAGAGAGGATGTAATCGATTAAACATTGGTTAAAATGGATCTTTACAAATCAGTCGGTTTAAAGCCAGAGATAAAAGGCCGTTTTGTCAAAACCAGAAGTTGAAATGGGAAATCCAGAACCGATAGAGCTGGATCGCGAAACGAGGAGGTGTACCCCCGGCTGCGGCCGCTGGCCACAGCCAGGCCGCGAAAACGCGGCCAAAGCTGCATTTCTGCGACCGTTTGATTACGGTTGGGGGAGCGTTTGCTCCCCCAATCTTCTTACGCCCTCTCCCGTCTGGTTTTTCCCTATAAATACCATTTTCGAGAAAGAAGAAGGGAGCGAAGACTAGAATTAAATTTCTTGTTCATTTTTAGGGTTTTAGGAGCATTGTTAGATAGCTTGGAGAAGTTGTATCTCCTCTTTATTTTTTCAGCTTAGACCAGCAAAGAGAGATGAGTGGAATTGAGTGTGTAATTCATCTTTGAAGTGACAATCAAAGGAGCTTCTACTCGCTTATTCAACTCAACTCGAATTCGGTATGTTTATGTTTGATTTTTATTCTCTTGTTTGTTTTCCCTTCATCATGAGTAGTTAAATTATTTTCTGGGCTCACTAATTAATCTTCTCTACCTCCTCTCTCTCGATTGAATTTTATGAAAGAACTCTCTTGAATCATAATGTCTAAAGTTAAACTTTATTCTTGAAAGCTCATGATGATGCTCTTCTTTTAAGACTTGGACTTTCAAAGTATAAATATTTTCAAATCGTTTTTATTTCATATTTGCTTCTTCGCGCTTGATGGTTTAATATTCTATTTTTAATGTTGTGCTAAGAAAGACCTTAAGATTTGATCTAAAATCATCTTATTTGTTTACTTGAACATTAAAAGAAATTAAGCTTTTTGTCTATGATAAAAGTGATGCACCAAAAATGTTCTTGAAATAAGTAAGTAGTTGAGTAGAAAATTAGTGAGCTCAGATCTTTTCCTATATAAAAAAAACAACCAAACAATCTTCATCATTTTTAAAGATCATCTTTTTCAAACCTTCTCTAATTTTAAGTTTTTCTTTTAATCACTTTCTTTCTCTCCATTCTTCTTTTCAACTAAAAAACAAACACCATTCTTTTCTTTCTAAACAAAAATACCGAAAAGCTTTCATCGCATTCCTCCTCGTGGACACGACCCGTTAGCCTAAAGCTACACGATAATTCTCATTGCTTTCATTTCATTTCAAAATCAGCTTCCATGCCTTATTTTTATGATTTTATTGATTACATGATTCTTACACTCTATGTATAGTGTTTACTCATGATTTTTGTTTCATAAGCCTATATGTGCTTTATTGCTATTTGAGTATCGATGATCGTGTGATTTTCATATTTTCATAAATATATTCATGTTTTATTCCTTACTTGAAGGATTTAATACTAGTTTTCAAAATTATCTTTAAACTAGTCTTGGTAGTGATTTTCAAATATGTTAAAATATTTTCAAATCATATTTTTGAAAACCCCTATCTTCCAGAGGCGGTTGGATGGGCGACCATCCCTTGTATATTGAATAACCTTTTAAACATATACATGATAATGGTGGTAGTTATGAGTTATACATAATATTCATGATCTATTCATATTGTATTCTCATATCAGTTTACTATATATGTATGATTCAAAATCTCAAGTGATATTTTCATGCATACATATATATGATTTTGATTGTGCTTATTTTTATAATGACACATATTTCTTCTTAAGCACAAATTATGTTTATGCTAAGTTTGACTTAATTTTAAATATTAATTGGTATCTTTATAAGCTTATGCATTGATTTCAATTGGTATTTTTTTTGGTATCAAAAACATTACCTTCTATTTCATATTTTACCTTTCAATTGGTATTAAAAACTTACAATGAATTTCAATTGGTACCAAAATTTACTATAGATATCAAAATTTTTTTGTTGACTTCTAGAAAGTTCAAAATTTATTTTTCAAAACTTTTTAATATGTATTGCCTATATGCAAGGGGAGCTTAACATCTTCTCTATATATAAATTCAAGTTGAGTGTATCTCACGTTGAGGAGCTTTACCTTTCTTCTTTATGTGGTACACGTGTACAGGGAGAGCTTAACATCTCCACTTATACATTGTATATTATACTTTATGTGGGTTAGGGTCTAGTCATTCCTTCTTCATGTAATGCATGTATGCAGGGGGAGCCAACTTATCGTCTCTTCTCTTAATAAATGTATATCATATATACATCTTTATTGTTGTTTGTCTTCACCCCTTTGTTGATGAATTAACAAAAAGGAGGAGAAGAATTTAGAGAGTTTATATATGCATGTTTATATCCTTGTTTATGCATATATGCTTGTGTTTACTTTATGCATTTCATAGAATATCTATTTGTTTATTGTTATGCATGAATTAAGGGGGAGCTTCTATGAAGCTTACCTTTAATCTATGCATATATAACTCAATGAGTTTTGTCATCATCAAAAAGAGGGAGATTATTGGCCCAAAAGCCCATCACTCTAGTTTTGATGATGATTAACTCATGTAGTTATAGTACTAATGATCTTATATTTATATAGTTTCAGATTTTCTATCAAGATCTTAGTAGGTGCTTAGCTTCAACAAAAGAATTTTGGAGCTTACACATGTGGATTCAAGAGCTCGCGCGTCAAGATCGCATCTAGCACTCGAATGGAGTCAAGCTCTATAGATCGTGTTTGGATCGAGTCGGCTTAGAGAAGGAGTTCTGCAAGAAGACTTCAGTTTGTTTAGTTTTAACTTATTTTTAGATCTTGTGTAAGATAGACTAGTGTTGATATGCTCAAGTTCACACACACAAGCTCAATACATTTGATTTTCGGTTTAACCAGTTTTAGATTGCAGGTACAAGTATATATGGTTTTCATGAATAGATAGAATCAAAATTACATGGTTTAATGCATATTGGATTTCATCTATATACATCTATTCTTCATATACTTAGAAAAACTTATTTTTATGATTCTATTTCATGTGTTTAAAGTTTTGTAATTAACAAAACTTATTTTGAATTTAATGTCAAAAATATAGATATATCTTTTATATGTGTATTGGATTCTATTCATACACTTTATACTTCAAAAGAGTTTAAATATCTTGTTTTTGTATTTATACAAGTTTGAGAAAAATCAGATTTTCATTTTAAAGTTTAGTTTTTGGAAAGTACTGATTTTGTGTTAAAGCCTAATTTTTATATCACAAAAATCGTTCAAATAGTTTGTAATATGTGTTGATTTTTAGTCACACATATTTGTTCTTTAAATATTTATAAGAACTTATTTTTGTGAGATTTATAAGATTTTATGGGATTTTATAAGTGTTAAAAAAACCAAGTTTCAAATCCTTATCCCTAGCCTCAGCCTGCTGGCAGTCGACCGGACCAGAGCTCGGTCGACCGGACGATAGACAGATGTGCACAAGAATGTGCACAAGGCTTGCCTATAAGGCCGGTCGATCGGGCGGTCTATCGACTGTAACTACCCAACTCTCGGGTAGCGCCGGTCGACCGACAGGCTGAGTGCCTTAAGGATCTGTCAATCGGGCGGTCGATCGGAAGGCAAGTTTTTCTGAAGCTGTGACCGGGCGGTTGATCGATAACTCAACGGTCACATATTAATCATTGGCTAATCGACTGGGCGGTCGATCGACAGGTCAAATTTGTCCATTTCTGAACCCCCCAACGGCTACAATTCTGAGAGCCTATAAATAGGGGTTCTCTCAAGCTGTTTTCATCAAGGTTTTTGAGAGTTATTCTTCCATCTAATTCAGTGGTTTGCAGCAAGTTTAAAAAGAGTTTTTGTGACTAAAAGTTTTATCTTTTATTTGTTTTCAAAGTGTTGGAAAAATCAAAGAAAAGAGAGTCTTTCAGAAATTACTTTTGATCTTCCTTTACAAATCTATATAGTATTTTTTCCAAGTATTTTTCTTTGCTATTCTCTTTTCAAAATACTTTAGTTTCTTACACTTGATCTATCATATTTAATCCTATCTATAGGATCTTATTTTTGTGAGGAATATTATTTGTGGTCTATTGTGATCATCAAGTATTGTTTGTGATCATTGGATCACCAAGATTATAATCTTTTTTTATTTGGCTTTGTGCCTATTACTATAGTGCAGAGGTGATTGTGTTTTGGCTTTGTCCCTATCCCTCTTGTGTAGAGGTGATTGTGTTTTAACTTTGTGCCTATCTCTCTTGTATAGAGGTGATTGTGCTTGAGAGAGGAATAGTGTACTCCAAGTATAGAGTTGTAATTCCTCAGTGGAGGTCCCTTTGTGGAAGGTCCTTTGTGGACGCAATGGAAATCCTTCCGTGTGAAGGCGGGAACATAGAGCAGTGGCTCGAACCTCAAAATATATCGTGGTGTTTGTGTTTGATCTACTATCTCTTAACTCTGTCTCTCTTATATCTTGCATTACTTTAAATTGCACTTATTCATATGCAAGAAAGAGTTTGTGTGTGCCCATACTTGTATTGAACCAAGAAAGCTTCATATAGCATCTTAACTCTTAATGTAGAGGAATCTTGAGGAGATAGTCCAGAGCCCTTCACAGGGAATTCAGCTACACTCTTGGGTTACATATAGTGTGTTGCAATTGAGTTTTAAATTCTGCATCATTTGTCATTAGATTAGCTAATACACCTATTCACCCCCTCTAGATGTATTTCAAGTTAACAATAAAGTATGAAAGTGAGTCTACATGTTAGTAAGTTAGAGTTATAACTCTTATCTTAAAATATCATAGGTTTTGTTTGCAAAAGGCTTATGTGATACTTATTGATTCATTTGGGTTATTAATTAAGTTTCTAGAGATTGGTGGGTTAGTAGTTAGTTAATCATACTATAAAAAAGTTAGCTAGATATGGTAGATGAAAATAAAAGAGAAGATACAAAAGAAGTAGACATTCCACACTAGTTACAAGTAGATGAAAGCAAGTAAAGAACACAAGAAAATAAGAGGAGGAAGAAGTAGTATGCTTGTATTTGATTGTCACCTTCAAGATACAACTTACGCCTTCTCTCTCTCATTCCAACTTCTAATCTAACACAAAGAACAAGAAAAGAATACAAGAGAAACTAAAGAAAATTCTAGAACAAACTAGCCTAACTTCCCAACTCTGAATATCTCCCTCTCTGAAAATCAAGTGGGGTAGTTATGGCACAAGAGTATGGTCATGCAAAGTGGTGGGCATGGCCTCAAACACTGGCATAGCGACGCCTGTATAGGCACATTTTCGCGGCTCTGGCCGCAAAAAACGCGGCCATTTTGGCACTGGTGCGGCCATTCTGGCGTCGTTGTGCCAGCGCTAAAGCGTGCAGTCTGTCCTTGGAATGGCCTACTTATAGGAGCTATTGGGCTTCAATGTGTTGGGCTTCTTCTTGGCTCTAAATATCCTCAATTAAGTGAGAGTTTTGGGCTTCTTCTTCACCTCAAGCCATGGATCTAAAAACAAAGAAAAGAATACATTAATCAATAAACTTTTATTAAAATAAATGTGAAAATGTGATGTAGAATATGCAAATATAAAGACTAATCTACTGTGCTTCTGATATTCGATTTAACCATCGAGAAATGATCCTATATTTGCTAATCATCATATTTGTTTTTAAACACTCATGGCATATAGTGGTAAATCTAGCATTTATTGTCCACCCAAGTTTGATGGACTTAACTTTCCCATATGGAAGGTTAAGATGACCGATTTCTTGAATTCATTAGGTAGCATAGTAGCCAAAGCTATTTCATAACTGTTTGTTTGTCCCGAAGGTGATGATGACTCATGGTCAAAAATCACCGTTATAGAATATAATGCCAATTCTAAAGCCCATTATGCATTGTTACAATCTTTGAATAATGATTTTTCAAGAGTTATAAATTGTACATGCCAATATGATATTTGGCAAGTTTTGATCACTACACATGAAGGCATATCACAAATCAAGAAAGTTAAGACTGATTTGCTAAATTCTCAATATGATAGCTTTCATATATTTGATGATGAATCCATTGATGATATACTTACTCGTTTCATTACAATTACTAATAGACTCATTTCTTTATGTAGCTTATCGACAATGATCAAAAGAAGCAGAAAATCATAAGAGCACTTCCACAAGATTGGAAAGTCAAAGCTACTACCTTGAAACAGCTCAACGATAAAAAAGATACGGAATTCATCGCTTTCATGAAAAACTTGAAGACCTATGAGTTGAAAATAAAGGCATGAAAAGATTGTGAGCCATAAAAAGAGAATGGTGTTGCACTCAAAGCCTTCCCAAAAGATTACAAAAAGAAAAGCCAACCACCTCCAAAGATGAATAAGAACTCACTCTCCTAGTGAAAAACATCAATATGTATCACAAGAATGGAAGGAGAAGTGATCCAAGAAGTAAATGAAAAAAAAAAGCATTGAAAGCCACTTCTTGGGATTCAAATAATAAATCTGAAGTTGATTCCGCGAATATGTGTTTCATGGTCCAAGGGATGCCGTATTGAGATAAATTCAAAATCCAATCTATAAAAGCATGAACAATTATCATATAATGATCTTGCTTTGTGTTGTGAAGAAATGCTTGAAAAATATAAAAAATTTGAAATTAAAGAAAGAAAATAGTATTTTGTTTTAAAATTGACATTGTTTTAAAAGTAAAAGAGATAATTTTGAAAGAAAATAATTCTTTGAAAAATAAAGTTGAGTTGATTTCAAAGGAAAATGATTTTTTCTCATGCTAATGTTACTTCTTCAAATTTTGAAGAGGAAAATTGATTGTTTAGGTTTAACCTTGATCCAATGTACTTTTGACCATAAAAGATTGGAATATTTATTTCAAAAGAAATAAGTTTCAAATATTCATGCACATAACCCACAGCGTGCACATACATATCATACTAAAAGTATGCCAATGTGTATAATTATTCACATTGTGGTTGCAAAGATCATCTAGCTAAGTTTTATTTTGATAGATTAAAAATTTCAAATGCAAATGTTTAGGTTCGAAATACTAATAATTAAGGACCCACGAAAGTTTGGGTATTAAAATTCACACTCATTGTGTTTGATGTAGGTGTAGGCTCTCACAAGATGTGAGAGGATTTGTGCCTTGGTGGTGGAAGAATTTGAGCTTGATGGACACAAATTAATGAATGCATCACTATCAAGTAGTTTAGCGGGGAGGATCAGCTTGTTTTGGAGAAATGGAGACTTAGTTCAATCAATTTTTGTAACTATCTCTATCCTCCATTTTATGTTTATATGTATATCATGATTTACATGTTTTGATTATATATTTAAATACAAATTTGTTAGAACTTGTGATATAAGAGTATAGCATTTGAGATACACTTTTTATTTGTGTTAATATGATTCATGCTCTTTGTGTGCTCATTTATTATTTGGCAATATCTGAATATGATGATTCTTGCATTTATACTTGTACTCTTCTTTTATAAATACTTTTGCTTTGAGAATTACTATTTTTATCCTCATGAAAACGATTACTACATAATTCATGCGCTCACTTTTTATTTACTTATAATTTTATATTCATGAGCATATATATGCTATATATATTTTGAGTGTCAATTTTTGTATAATAAGCATGTTTCATGAGCATACATGATTTGTTTCATATTTGAACAGTCTTGAACTAGTTTTCAAAAGTATTTTAAATTAGTTCTTTTATTTTTCACTTGGTAGTGTTTTCAATGTATACTCAATTATTTTTAAATCATTATTTTTAAAAATATTTACCCGTAGTGGAGGATGAAGGGGTGATAATTCTTTGTATGTGTTTCAATGACTATTTTTTGACATGTGCATATAGGTTGGTGATTTCAAATCATTATTTTTTTAAAAAAAATTTACCCGTGGTGGAGGATGAATGGGTGATAATTCCTTGTATGTATTTCAATGACTATTTTTGACATGTACATATGGTTATTAGGATATTTGAATTTTATATACTCATTTTGTTTACCTATATATGTATTCTCTAAATTGTGAATGGTATCTCAGTTTGAATACATACATAAATATGATTGATTGTGTATGTTTAACAATATTCATATATATTTATATATCATAATTTATTCAGCTAAGCTTATGTTCATTTCAAATTGGTATCATAAATTTGCATTAATTTCAATTGCTATCATTATTTCTAAAGCTTATGCATTGATTTTGTCGTTATTTTAAAAAAAGAGGAGAAATTTCTTGATTTAAATTTAAATTGGTTTCTTATTCTCGTCCTTCTTGAGAAAATGTTTTCTTTTAGCGAATGTTCATATTTTCAATTAGTATCAATTATTACAATTGTTATCTACGTGTCAAGTTGCTTAGCTAATTGGTATCATCCATTTTTATACATATCTATCCATTTTATTTCAATTGATAATTTTTGGTATCATGTTAAATTTTCAATTAACATCCTTTGCATGACTTTAAATTGATCCTCATTATTATTCGTATATTTAAATTGATGTATCTATGTTTATTTTAAATTTGTTTATCAAAATTTTCAATCGGCTTGTATTGCTTATATGTAAGAGGAGTTAACTTAATATCTGCTCTATATGTAAATTTATGAGTGCATTGTACTAAAAAAAGATTAACCTCTCTTCTCTATATCATACATATGTGTAGGGGAAGCTTAACATTTTCATCTATATATTGTATATTATACTTATGTGAGTTAGGGTTTAGTCGTCTCATCTTCATGTAATTAATGTATGCAGGTGGAGTTAACTGTAACGTCTTTCCTCTTCATAAATTTATATCGCATATATATTTATTATGTTTTCTTTATCCTTTTGTTGATGAATTGACAAAAAAAGGGAGAGAAATTTAAAGTGCATATGCATATGATTATATGTTTTTACATCTATGTGTTTTATATTTATGATTTGTTTGGCATTTGTTTGGTATTTATGAGAATACATTGAATATCTATATATTTTGTACTATGCATAAGTTAAAGAGGAGCTTTTACAAAGTTTATTTTTACTCCATGCAGTTTTGTCATTATAAAAAAGGGAAAATTGTTGGCCCAAAGGCCTATCACTGTAAGTTTTGATGATGATTAACTCATATAGTTATAGTACTAATGATCTTTTCTTTATTAAGTTTCAGATATTCAATCAAGATCTTGTTGGTGTTTAGCTTCTTATATCTAACATGTATTGATTCAAAAACTCAAGCAAAACGATCATTTGAAGAACTCAAGAAGGAGTATAGCTCGAAGAAATCAAGTTTGGATCAAGTCTACTTATAGAAGAAGATCTACAAGAAGACTTGTATTTATAGTTTGTAAGTTTAAAAGATTTGTATAGAATAGATTAATTTTGATTGCTCATACTATACACACACGCACATAAAGTTTAATACTAGGTTTCAAGATCAAGTTTATTCAGTTTTGGTTAAACCGGTTTACATTGTTATGTTTAATCATTTTAGAAAATAAGTTTTATTTCAAAATGATTTTTATATCTCAAAAAGTAATTCACTTGCTTATAATATGTGTTATTTTTTTATCACACATATTTGTGCTCTAACATATTTATTAGAACTTATTTTTGTAGATTTTATAAATAATTGTTTGAAGGAGTTTTTAAAATAAAGAGAACCTTGCATTTTTAACTCTGCTTGCAGACAGCTCTGAAGACTAGGCTGTCGATAGACCCTAAGAAGGCTGTCGACAGGATTTTACAAAAAGTTATGCTTTTAGTGTTTTTAGAGCTATCTATCGACATGGTTTTTCAGTTGTCGACAGCTGATACAGTCGTGTATCAGTTGGTTGTTGACAGTCCTATTAGACTGTCGATAGGTAAGCTCCGCATCGGCTAAAATTATAGTCATTACACATTAAGCTGTCGACAGCACTCTTGAGTTGTCGATAGCAATTTTAAAATGTTCAGTCTATATTTCAAAACTAAAACATGTTTTATGTGTTAATTTTCTGGATTTGGATTTTCTAACAGCCATATTTAGTAAACCTATATATAATGTATTGCTCATGACCCTAGGGCAATAGTTTTTTAGCCAAAAACATTTACATCATTTCATAAAAGATTTCTAAAGTTTTTCAAGCCTACTTTTCAAGTTTTTGTGTTTTGGAAAAAGTTTTGAAAACAAGTTTTGTAAATATAAGTTTTGTTCTTCTATTTTTTTATCATCAAAGAAGTTTTTCTCAATTATTATCTAAAGAGATTCATTTCAAAATTTTTGTTTTCTCACAAGCTTGAGTTATCATTGTAAAATCTATCCTTTAGGATCTTGTGAGAATTTTAGTTTGTGATCTTTGGTAGTTACCAAGGATTGTAACTTCTCTTTGTGTTGTGCCCTCCTATTGTGTAGAAGAATATTGGTTTTGTGCCCTCCCTCTTGTGTAGAAATGAATTTTTTGTGCAACTTTGTGCCTCCTCTTATGTTAGGATTAGAGTGTGTAAGCTTGGTGGAGTTTCTTAGTGGAGCTAGTGGAAATCCTTCATGCGGTGAAGGTGGTGATGTAGAGCTTGGTGTTCAAACCTCGAAACATATATTTGTGTTTGCGTTTGGCTATCTCTCAACTCTACTTTTATCCATATCTTGCATTGCTCTTATTGCTCATTATATATAAATGCTTGATATTGTATTAAGCATATACTTGCATTGATTCAAGAGAGCTACAGAGACACCTCAACTCTTATAAAAGTGAAATCTTGAGGAGAAGTTCTAGAGCCATTCTACTGGGAATTCGGCTTCACTATTTAAAAATCATTTGTGTTAGTATAAAAGTTTTATATTTCACATTTGATTAGCACTCTACCTATTCAACCTCATTTAACATATCTTTCTGTTTGCGTTTGGCTATCTCTCAACCCTACTTTTATCCATATCTTGCATTGCTCTTATTGCTCATTTATATATACATGCTTGATATTGTATTAAGCATATACTTGCATTGATTCAAGAGAGCTATAGAGACACCTCAACTCTTATAAAAGTGAAATCTTGAGGAGAAGTTCTAGAGCCTTCTACTGGGAATTCAGCTTCACTCTTTAAAAATCATTTGTGTTAGTGTAAAAGTTTTATATTTCACATTTGATTAGCACTCTACCTATTCACCCCCTCTAGATGAACTTTCACAACCTGACTAGATATCCACCATATTGGAGATGAAGTCCCCGACCACTGTCAAGGAGGTCCAGGTCCTCAACGGTCGCCTCGCTACCCTCAACCGCTTCCTCAGCAGATTAACTAACAAATGCAAATCCTTCTTCCTGGCCTTCAAGAAGAATGAAGCTGACTTCTATTGGAATGATCAATGCGACATTTCAAAGTCTGAAGGCTTATCTGGCGTCTCCTCCACTTTTATCCAATCCACTTTCTGACAAAATGATGTTCATCTACCTAGCAGTCTCTGACACTGTAGTGAGCATCCAAAAGATAATCTATTATGTCAGTAAGGCCTTGATCGATGCTCAAACACGATTAAAATGATTGAAAAGCTAGTGTTTGCTCTCTTTGTCACCACGAGGACATTGAAGCACTACTTGCAGTTTTTCCCCATTGTCATGCTGATAGAGTACCTGCTGAGGATCATTATGGAGAATCCCGAGACTAATGGCAGAAGTGTGAAGTGGGTCATGGAGATTAGACCCCTGTGGTCACCTTTAAATCAAGGACAACGATCAAAGGGCAAATCTTGGGGGACTTTATTGTCGAGTTCATACCAGGATCTCCACCATAGAGCAACATCTTCAAAGTGTGGACCCTAAATGTGGATGGAGCATCAAATTTAAGGGAGCTATAGTTGAGATAATCGTCACTACCCCAAAAGAATCCATCATCGAGCAGTCTTACTTCCTCGAGTTCTGAGCCACCAACAACGAGGCCTAATATGAAGCAATCATTGCAAGCCTCAAGATGGTGACTACCCTTAGAGTCACGGAGCTTAAAGTTCTTTGCGATTCATCAATCATAGCGAGTCAAATTAACAGAGAATACACAACAAAAGATGATCGAATGGCCGCATACTTGAAGATTGTCACGACATGGAAAGCCAAATTCTCCCACTGCGAATTCAAGAAGATCTCGAGATCTGAGAACAAACACCCAGACTCTCGGGCCACACTAGGCTCAGCAATCGACTTCCAATTTAGACGTTAAAATCTCATCGAGCATATCCCGAAGTCGAGCATTCACAAGCCCAATGAGGAAGTCTTGCGTCTAGATTTATCTCCAGGGTGGAGGGACCCAATCTGATCTTTTCTCAAAGATGGAATGCTCCCCGACGAAAAGACTAAAGCTCAGACGTTACTGTTTTCCATTTGCAAAGGGGGAAAACTTACAAAAAGGGTCGAGGAGATAAATTACAAGTAGTCTAAAAGATTACAAGTAAATCTCCTCGGAGATTCTGGAGAAGTGTGCCGGTAGGAGTCTGGTCAGCGCGCGACTACTTTATCCCTTTGACGATGCGATCGATAAGATTCCCGTCTCGCCTGGTTCGGGGAATCAGAGAACGAAAGGTTGGTAAAACCTTATTGTTGCTTCTCAAAACCGCCTTAGCTTAGGAATTCCTTCTCGCCTGGTTCCGGAGATTCCTTGAGAGGAAGGAAGGTATTAGGGTATCAGCACCCTGATTAGAGAAGCAGTTCTCTAGAGTCTCGGAATTCTTGGAAGCAAGAGACTAGATCTCTGTTTGTGTGCGCAGTGCGTCCTCTCGAGAAGTCTGCCGTCTCTTCCCGTGAAGTCGTCTGGAGGTCCAGTTTGTGCCGTCTCTGGATCCGGTCTTCTCTCTTTGTGCCCCTGGTGGGCTATTTATAGGGAGAGCAAGGGTATAATTGTCCCTTGAAAATATGGAAACAGATTGAATCAAATCTGTTCAAATCTGGAAAGTAGCCCTGCTGCGAGGCTAGAATCAGCTTCTGCGAAGCTAGAAATAGCAGGTAGATCGGTCTCCTGATTTGTTTTGATCCTTTCCATATAGTTGGAAGATCTCCCTTGATCCTCTTACTCGTTTTAAGAGAGTCAAGAGATTATGGCAATCAACTGCCAAATTTGATCTCGGATTTGATCTTGATTGGATTTGATCTTGACCCTGAATAGATTTGATCTCATCTGGAGATTTAATTGGTCAAAGGTTGACCATAGCAGACCCGCAGCGGAGCTGCCGCGTTGAGCTCACAGTGGAGCTGGAAGGCGCATCTGGCGAAGTCAGAAGAAGGCTCTTCAGCGGAGCTAAATAACATCTGTAGCGAAGCTACCGAACACTCTTCTGCACGGTTGCGTGTGGCTTCGAGCGAAGCTAACTCTCTCTGCGGAGTTAACTGAGCATTTCAGGTGAAGCTGTAAGTTAGCTTCCTGACGGAACTGTGAATGGCTTCAAGGCGAAGTTGGATGATATGAGCCTCTCAGGCGAGGCTATCCCTTTGGGCTCATGTGATGCTAAGTGCTAGCATCTTAGACCTGCTGAGGTCTGTTTAGAGATAATCCGGGCTCACTGTCTGCTTCACTGGATCAGTAGAGTCCAAGTTGCTTCCTTGTCTCTCGGAGATGGGTGAAAACTGGTCGTCAGCTTATCTGTCACTTGCCTTTTGTAAATGTTAACAAGTATAGAACCGGTCGTCAGCTTGTCTATCGCTTGTCTTTTGTAAATGTCAACAAGTTTAGACATTATTCAGACTAATCAGCATATCTTTCACTTGTCTTTTGTAAATGTCAATAAGTTTAGATATTGTTCAGGCTAGTCAGAATCTTGTCTTTTTTAAAGTGTCAACAAGACCCCCTTCAAAGTTTTCGAAGGTCTGCAATGGCTCAAACTTCGAAATACTTTGAATTGCTTTGATTGATGGTATGTGAAGTACGAACGTCGCCATGGTGGTTGAGTTCAGCTTCGCTTTCGATCCTGCTTTGGGATGGATTCGCCGAAGAATCGTGTAGATTCGAGACTCTGGGTAGCTTCGCGTCTGGGTAGCTTCGTGTCCGAGCCTTCCGGAATAAGTTCGCTTTGGAACTTGTTCCTTTCCCGAGGCCAACTGCTTTCAGCCAATTACGAGAAAGATTATGTTCTTTCCCGAAGTTGAAATAACTTATCTTGCATTAGCGAGGGAGATCATTCCTCCCTTGCGCGTTTTCGAGAGAAACCGTTCCCTTTCTCAAGGCTCAGTAAATGCCTTAAATTCGCTCGCACTTCTATGTTTGAAGCCGTAGCGGTGCGCTCAGGCCATGAGGCCTATAAATAGGACACTTGAAGTCCTCTGAAGAGAAGCGGTCTGCTCTTCTCTTCTCTTGGTTATTAGAGAGAGGTACTCAGATCTCTGAACTAGTGGGGATGCCCACTCTGGTCATTACCCGGCGAAGGACCGGTAAGTCTCGGTCATCCAGAGACTTTACCAATGAACTGATAACTTTTAAGGAGTTTATCTCCCTTAATTTAGCTTTATCAGCTACCTCAGGGATTGATTTTCCTTGTTCTTCATTTTGTATCTGACTGATCTGCAGAGAAGGGTTTCAGCCCAGCTGTAACACCCCGTTCCCGGAATACGTACTTAGTTGCGTATTCAGATTTTTCGATCGTATTTTTTGATTTACTTCCTGTATTTGTTTTGTATTATGAATTATTTATATGATCATTTTGTCTTGGATTGGGATTCGTGGACTCGGAGTCAGCCCTAATCTGAACCGGGAACCCGATCCTAGTGAATTGCTTGATTTGGTCTTTTCACTATTCTGATTTGACCGATTTCAGTTTTAAACATCATTTTCTAATATTTTAGATTTTCTATGATTTACTGGAATTTTCCAGAATTAAATTGTAAATCTTCAAAACCGGTGTCGACCAGTACCGCTGACCGACTCTCGGAATATTAATTTTCAAACGGAGTTGAATCTTAAGAAACGGCTTTCCTGCAACTTCTTAAAATCATATTTTCTATCCAAATACATTTTCTGGGATTTTTATAATTTTATTAAAAATCCGGCCAATCCGGTGTATACCGAGATTGACGGTTGACTTCAGGATTTTTATTTTGAAAATGAGATTGAATCTTTGAAAACCGATTTCACCAAAAATCTTTTTATAATATTTATTATTTTGAGAATTTTGGGAAGCTTTTCGAACTACTTCATTTTTTGGACTTTTCCGGAGTTTTCGGTGTTTTCCCAGATACCGGAATAGTACCCAGATATTTTCCCACTTTTCTCTCTCCTCGCCAAACGCGAGTTTCACCTACCTGGGATTCTGCATTTAATGCGGAGATCCTCTCCACGCCTCTCATGCTGCCTTTAATGCACTGCTAATCAATTCCAATCAAGTCATTATGACTTTTGTCCTTTTGTTAAACGCAGCCTTTTTGCATCTTCCCTAGACGCGGCTTTAATTCCCGCGTTTGGCTCATTTCGGCCTAAACGCAGGTTTGAGGGCTGCGTTTGGAGAGGGAAACGCAAGTCCTCTTTTTATGTTTCTTTGCTTTGAAAAGTATGCACATTATTATATTCATTCCTTTACCTTTATATAATACCCCACTCCTTCTCTCTCCTTCATTCATTCTTTTTCCTCTCTTCTTCTTCTTTGTTTCCAGAGAGCGTGGCAGCCCATTTCCATGGGTTTGAGCCATGTTCCCTCCTTTGGCTAGCCATTTCTCCACCATCTCCTCCTCCATTTCCACCACCAACACCACCACCTCATTCTCCTCCACCTCCTCCTTCATTTCAACCACAACACCACCTCCACCATCATCTTCTTCCTCTTCTTTTCCACCCAAATGACCCATTAACCTCCATAGCTTCATCACCATCTCCACCACCTTATACACCACCTTGGCCACCCACGAACCATGCCACCTTCATCCCCGCATCGTGCTCTTTCCGATGACCTATAGCTTCGCTCTCCGAAGCTTCGTTTTCAAAACTCCAACTTTTGATTTTGAACTATACTTGCACCATCAACCTCCTTCCCTTGTGAAGGCCGGTGCCCTCCTTTTGGATTGGGGCCGAGCTTTTCTTCGTCGGCAATATCGCCGTAGATTCTCCGGTAATCGTTCGCGATTATTCCGGTAATCGTTTTGGTGATAATTGACGACAAACACAAACCCTCAAAAGCCAGGTTTGCTCTCTGTTTGCACTCTGTTAGTCGACTTGACCCAGTCATTAGTCGACTTGAACCCTTTATTAGTCGACTACCCCTTATCCTAGTCGACTAGCTTATTTGAAACGCGCCTTTTTTCTGAAAACGCAGCCTATTAGTCGACTATCCTTTTTCCCTAGTCGACTAACTTTTTCCTGAAGACGCGGCTCTTTGAGACGCGACCCTATTAGTCGACTAACCCCTTTCTCCTAGTCGACTAACTTTTCTTGAAGACGCGGCTCTACGAGACGCGACCTTATTAGTCGACTATCCCTTTCTCTATAGTCGACTAACTCCTTTATAAGTCGACTACTTGCCTCTCCCTAGTCGACTAACTTTGGCTGTCTGCTGTGGTTAATTACTTCTTTGAATATGGACCTCTCTCTAGCTCTCACGTTCTCTCTCCTCCCTCTCTTTCCTTTCTCTCTCTTGATTTCCTCCTCTCTCTATCACTTTTCTCTAAACGCGTTGACGCGTTGATTCCCTGGATTCCGGATCGAAGATTTCACTATGTTTTCGAGACTTAGGCGAGTGTTCTCGCTCTCACCTCCATTTGGGTTTCCGCGCTTCGTCGGGTCGACATATGTTTTACTCCATGTTTTCATGTATTATGTATTGGGCTGAGTCCCTGTATTTGTGTATGGCCGAGTGCCAATGTCTGGACATGTATTGCTCTGTGACGAATGCCTGTATTATGGTAGTTAATTCTTGTTCATGTGGTACTAACATTGCAGGTCTCTCAGCCTTTAACCTCCGGTCACTCACTATCTCGAAAGAGAGGTGATTGGGACCGGCAGGTCTCTCCGTTCTTCAGCCTCCGGTCGCTCACTATCTCGAAAGAGAGGTGATTGGGACCGTCAGGTTTCTCGGTGCAGCCTCCGGTCACTCACTATCTCGAAAGGGAAGTGATTGGGGCCGTCAGGTCTTTCAGCTCCGCCTGGTTATCATGATCAGCGTTCAGCATTTTACCACTAGATTCGTCTAGGCGAGTTGCTGCCGGATTTACCGCTCGCATTTCAGCCGAGTCGTCCCGGTAACCTCGCCAGACGCTCCAGTGTTAAATATTGTTTGCTGTCTGTACTTCCAGCTTGCTCCGCTCCGCTTGGTTGTGCTCAGCTACTGCTTTACTACATGCCATTACTTCATATTTGTCATTTACATGATACTATTTAACACATGTATATCACCTGACAACTGTTGCGTTATCACCTGACACCTGGCATGCTACTACTTGGCAAGACTCCTTATTATGACATGACTTGCCACCGGATAATATCAATCTCTTGACATGAATTGTCACCTGCCAATGTTACCCTCCTGTCATGCTATCGCTTGACATCCAGCATGATATACTTGATCTTATGATTATCATATTTACGGGAATCCTGCCTTGTTATCCTGTATTATGTACAGTGACCTGTTATCCTGAATGGAACTAAGTGCCACACGGAGCAAAGTGCCACACCACATACGTGGTGGGGGCCACCTCTTGAATCTGTGGGGGCCACCTCTAGAATCCATTCCCCTCAGAGCAAAGTGCCACACGGAACAAAGTGCCACACTACATACGTGGTGGGGGCCACCTCTTGAATCTGTGGGGGCCACCTCTTGAATCTGTAGGGCCATCTCCTGTCATGACCAGTTATTCCCATAATCTGATAATATTGTTAAGCCATAAACTGGACAACTTACACCTGGTTTGGGGGAAACTGATGGGCCCTGATTAATCATGTTTATGGTGGCCATATCGAGCCGCGCGTGGCCAAATACTTGAGGGATCACCTGGCGGCCACCAGGGATTCCGTGGGGTGTGCTGGCACCCCTACTCCTGATTATTCCTGCCGAGTATGCACATGCCTAGGCCTATTTCTATGGGATCTGCGATACTCTATTCCTGTTCGGGCGTCCATAAGTCCCGGTACCTAGCGGTACGTTCCGGCTCAGCACCGGATACTCCTGAACTGTTGTCCCGGGCATGTACGGGGCCCATCCGAAACATGATTCATCGAACTTTATCAGTTTCCAAAAACTTGCTATATAAGTTGTAAGCGGAAGTATGTGGAATGGGACACATACTGAAGCCTGGAACTTAGACGGCCCTATAATAATACAAGACTCCTGTTATGCCTGTTATGATTCCTGTTATGACTCCCGTTATGTACTCCTGTTATGCCTGTTATGATTCCTGTTATGACTCCCGTTATGTACTCCTGTGATGCCTGTTATGTGTTCCTGTTATGACCACTTTGTAACTCGGGTTGTATGTGCTTGGATTACGATGATATGAGATAAAGGTATATAGATGAGGGTTTCCTTGTTTGGATTATTCCTTCGATGTACTAGTCTCATGGAGTCGTGACCTAAGCTTATACAATCTGTTTTGCTCGTAATCTGGTTTATATCGGATTTCCTGTTTTATGATGATTATGTGATACCTGTTCATACCTGCTATACTTGTATTCTAACCCTCCTGTCTCCTGTTCTTATCTGATCATATCATGAGTACTTCCTACTTGATATCATTTGTTATAACACACTTGTGCTCGTCCTTGCTCGCCATCTGGCTTTTGTATCACCACTCGCCTGGGGAGTTTCATCTGACTCCCCTGGAGCCTCATGTCCAGGTCATGGAGCTTGGAGCGTATGGATTCCCCCGGTTGCTGATCAAAGTGGCACAGTGGTAGCGTGGATCTCCAGCAGACCGCTCAGAGCTCTATTCTTCCAGGCCCCCTGTGTGCCTCTCGAGTTTTCCTTTGTAAACTCGTGAGCGCCCTTTTGTACTGTTCATACTTGTACATCTCTTGTAATCTCGCAATTGCGCATATCAGTGATGTAATATTCGTGTAATATTGGATCACCTCTGGTGATAACTTTGTAATTGTACTCATGTGTTGGAATGTATAATGCACCACTTGCTTCCGTACTCTGATTCTTGTCTGTACTGATGCTTAGCGTATATACGTGAGGGTATTTCTGACCTGCGTATATACGTCGCAGTAACGTCTCCGTACTCGCCGGATCGGGGCGTTACACCAGCTTCCCAGCGAAGCTATCATTTTGACTTGATTGCATGCTTGCTTGCTAAGTTCGCCACACAGGCAGAATTTGGGACTTAGTCTCTTCAAAGTTGAGCCAGTCTTGCCATATACGTGGGGCTAAGACTGCGTCCCTCAGGATCAGTCTGGCTAAGCCATATAGGCGAGGATAGGACTTGGCTTATGCTTAGCTAGCCCATCATCACTGTGCAAGTGAGGCTATCCTCAGCTTTAACTGAAATCAATCCTTAACTGAATCGGATATAAATTACTTCGCCCCAAAGAATTTGACTTAGCATTTCTTGGCAGCTTTTCCTTTGACTTACTGCTAACTTGTTTCAGTTTGCGTTGCAGTGAGCTATGTTTGCCAATCTTTCGACTTGATGAACAAGACCAAGGATTTGCCTCTTGCTTTTCTGGTTGAAACTTTAATTCTAAGCAGGAGGAACAAAACTGGGGCAGCTGATGTGTGTTCCCAGAAGAGGTTGGCAGTCGCTTATCCGAGATGATCTACTTCGGGAAAGCGGACGTCACCTGTAAGGTCTCGGATCCTTCATTGCCAATTTTCATCAAAGACGATCCAGCCTTCTGTTGGCAATCGGTCCTTCGCCAATTTTGATTAAAGAAGATCCGGCTTCCTGGTGGCACAATCTGCCATTATGCGAAGGATTACGGCCTTGTCCTGGTGGCACCATCTGCCATTATGCGAAGGATTACGGCCTTGTCCTGGTGGCACCATCTGCCATTATGCGAAGGATTACGGCCTTACGCAGGAGGAAGGCCTTTCATGTCCAGTTGGTTAGGCTTGGAAATAGATAGGACCACTTGTATGCCTTTTGAGCAAATGATTCTGTTGTACGAAACACAACCTTGATGTAGTTGTACCAATGTACCTTCCCTTTTAAATCAATAAAAGTTCAGTTTCTATTTTATCTGCTTTTGCTTCTCCTTCACTTGAATTGGTCCGGCGGAGCTAAACTTCATGTGAAGTTAAAGACAGGATCCTATCTGTGATTGTGATCCAATATTGCATATTTTACCTCATTATTCCCATGCATTTTTGTAATAAATATATGATTTTTACTCATCTTCTCTATATATTTGCAGGTTCACACTCTAATGGAGAGAAAGCACATTAATCACTTTAATTAGTAATAATTAAAGGGATTAAATCCAAGATTAAGATAAAAGCCCAAATTTGAAATCAGAATCCAGAGAGATCCGCGCAACAACCCAAGATTCTAGAAGGCCACGTGGCTAACAACTTCGTAACCTGTACCAGAAAGCTGTTAGCCAACAGCTTCAGTTGAGCCACAAATCGCGGAAAAGGCGCGGCAATTATAGGTTGTTAGGATCTCGGATTTTGCGCCAAAAACTACGTTCTGGATCCTTCACCTGAGGCCTATAAATACTGGACTTTGACCTGTGAGCAAAAACTGAACAGAGAAGAGAGAGATTAGTGTAAAGCTTTGTAATTTTGTTTTTCTAGGATTTTGTAGCTCTCTATGATCTTCTTCTTCCCTAGATACTTTGTAAAAGAGAGAGATTGTGAGAGAGAGAGAGCTTGTGTAATCAAGGTGTGACAACTTGAAGCAACAAGGATTCATCCATTCTCCTTCCTCTACTTGAGCTTGGTTCTAATTTAATTGCTTTCTTTACTTGCTTTCTTTAATTCATGCTTTTATTTCCTTGCAATTTTACTTCATGCTTTGCTTTTATTTGTTAATGGCTTGTAGCTAATTTTTCTACCATGTACTAGCTAACCACTAGCCTTGCCATCTTCACTAACTCATGGGTGATTGCTATAGTTCATCTTGCAAGTTGGATGGTCTTCTCTTCTCCGATGGGTTAAACCACCCTTCATCTACATGAGAAAGTAATTAGATCAACACGCAAGACGAAACCTACGCCGATGGAGTGACAACATGAGGCACGCCTTCACTATCACGGAGTTTAGTAAGCATTGGTAAGGTAGTAAGGTAAGCTAGTCATGGTTTGTTTTCTTCCATTTCATTCTTTCTAGTGTTAACACCGAATCCAATCTTGATTTCTTTCCACTTTCCATCATGAACATATTCATCCATTCTTTCATTTTTTGTTCCATGATTGTTTTATTCTATTGAGCATAGAAGACACTTCGTTTACATTTTTTCACTACGATTCGTAACGCTTCTATCGCTAGCTCTCCTGAGAATCGACTCGGTATAGCCTTATGCTATAGCGGAGATAGGAAAGGATACATCGATACATTTACATACACCTTTCTCGTCTAATCAAATTTTTGGCGCCGTTGCCGGGGAGAGCAACGGATTTTCTTTAAAGTGAAGAACTAAACGCATTGTCTTCTTTGTTGCAGGTTACAGGAGAAGAAACAGGAAAATTTTGCTTGCAGTGACATATAAGTGGACCTGGCCTCTGCTCTCGAAAGCAGAGACCAGGATCCCTCAGTTTTGCTGCGGAATCCAGATTTTTGCCGCGGTTCTGCGGCAATCCTGAGTTGACTACTCACAATATTTCTGCAGGGTCTCCAGCTCTGCAAAATACATCTGCTGCTATACTTGAATTCCTGTATTCTTCACCATATACCTGCTAATTTAATCAACAGTAAAAAAATTGATTGGAAAGTTAAAAATTGTTTAGACATTTGCATCATTAGGCACGTGTCTTTCAATTCATTTACTTTTACTGTTGAAGAGTGCTGGAGGCAAGGTACGTTTGCATTGCATGTAGACTAGGAATCATCTCTTGCTTGATTTTCATGCTTTGAGTGAATTCTAGTTATATTTTTTGTACACTTGCACAATTCATTTTTAAGGGCATAACCCATAAATAAGATAAGGTGGGGAGTTCATTACCCTTTCCTTAGCCCAAAACCATTTTCCCAAGCACTCACTAACCAAGCCTAATTTCATAAAAAAATAGACGTTGGCCCTAGGGACATCCGGACTCACTTAGGAGATTATCCTAAGGGAGAAAAGTGTTGGAAATAGACTCTTGCAAAATCAGTGTCTAGGAAAGGGATTGAGGGCCGAAAGCCCGAAGGTTGTTGGTTACTTAATTAAGGAACGTCTTTGACGGAAAACCTCCCAACAACTTTGCCCTTACCTGGCTGATTAACTTGTGGTCTACGTCTACACTAAACCTCCCGTGGACGATCTAATCAGTTAGGAGTCGTCTAGGTCTAGGGCAACCCTTCTTTTGGCTTGGTTTTGATTTTTTCTCTTCTTTTTTGTTTGTTGTTTGATTTTTCTTTTGATTGTGATTTTTTGTGTGATATGGCATTCAACAATTCTTTCCATCCTAATAATAATCCATATTTCACACCAACTTCATATTCGGATAATTCCAACCCGGTGTTTTACAATATGCACTAACCACATACACCGGGTTGGCCTTATCCGAATCAATACGACCCATACCCCCCATCTAATAACTATGATTTCCATAATGATTTCAACTCTTCACAGAGTCAATGGGGATTCCAGTCCCCCGAGTTTATTATCAACCTCCTTGTCCACCATATCCACCTAGTCCACAATATCCATAATATTCATTCTTCGATTCTGCTTCATATATTCCTTTTTCTGGACCTCCTATTGAAGAAAAATCTGAGTTCCAAAAGAGGATAGAAGCCAATCTACTAGAGGCAGAGCAACAACTTAAGACCAAATTAGCCTCTCCAATTCCACCACATTTTCAAGATACATACTCAGTTCCACCAGTTCAAAATAAAGACCATCAATTTTGGAAATGAGTATGCGTGAGTCCAAACACAAATCCCAAAATCTGATGGACTCACAATTTCAATATCACTTCCAAGACAATACTTCATCTTTCCATCAAAACAATGAAGTCATCAATTATGGAAAGATGCTTGAAGAAATGACTCATGCTCAAAATGCTAGAAATCGTGACATAGAGTTGATGATCCAAACTCTTCATTCTCATCCTATTTCTAATGTCACTAGCCACTCTATTAAAAAAGATGAGTCATGTAGTCTTGGAAATCCAGATTCAATTTCAGCACAATCACCTGAACTTGTCCAAAATTCAGATCCCATTGACATTTTGGCAAGTTTTCCTTTTCCTGAAATTGAACTTGAGTGTGAATATGATCCTGAAATTCCACTTGATGATTCAATTTTCCTTCCTGATTCAATTATGACTCCGGTGTCTTCACATGATTTCACTTCATTTCCCGAGTCAGTATTGGATCCAGTGCCAGTCCATTTTGAAATTGAATCACCAATCTTTAATGATCATACTGAACTTGACCAATTCCATACTTTTGAAAGTCCCATTGATAAATTGGCAAGTTCACATTTTTGTAGAATTGAACTACATGAGGAATGTGATCTTGAACCCCAACTTCTTGATTCAATCCTTTTTCCTGATTCAATAATGACTCCGGTAACTTTACCTGACTTCAATCTTTTCCCGGAGTCGACATTGGATCCTGTACCAATTCATAATGTAGTTGAATCATCCATCTTTGAGGATCATATTAAACTTGACCAATTCTACACTTCTGAAGATACTATTGACAAATTGGCAAGTTCCTCATGTATTGAACTACATATGGAATGTGACCTAGATTCTCACTATCTCTTTACTTCTGAAACTGATTGTACAATTCTATCGAAAGATGTTGACTTAAGTTTCGAAGAATTGTATGGTGATGAACTAGAATTTCTTAATATTGGAAGTAAAGAGATATCACCCATATTAGGTCACATCCCATTGTTGGAAAATGATTGTGGACTTGAGCTTCATTTTCTTGACTTGGACCAAATTCCTGAACTCACTTCGACTCCTGCACCTTCACTTGACTTCAGTCACCTTCCTGAGTCGGTATTAGTTCCTGTCATTCCTGAGTCCAAGTCAACAGTTCTATCATTTCATACACCACTTTGGGACAAGGTAGTTGACAAATTTGACTCAGAAATTTATTATGGAAAATGGAAATTAGATGGGGTCATGTACTTAATAAAAATCTTCCAAGGATTTATCTTTTTAGTGGGTCATATTCATGATATTTTTGGTGGGTTCCTCAAAACCCAAAATAAGAATGATTGGGCCATGTTTCGTGGACCAATCAGACCACCACCGGAACCACCACCTTAAGCTAATTTTTTCCTTCCCTCTTCATTTTTGTTTCATGCATACATATATCATGATGCATTGAGGACAATGCATGAAATAAGTGTGGGGGAGGGTTTACTAACATAGAGTTTTTAGATTTTCTTTCTTTTACACTTCTTTTAGAAATAATAAAAAAAAAACTTTTTGAAATAAGAGACAAAGTTTAGATCTATTTTTAAGAAAATTAAGATGTATCTTAGAAATTAAGAAAGCCTTAATTATGACATCTTAAACCTAGTTGAAATAATAGATCTTGTTGGAAATTATAGGCTAAGTAAGAAAAATTGTGAGATATTTTTATCTTGAATTTTTTGCCTTAGATAATATGCACTTTACACTTACACATTTCTTGGGATGGAGACAAAGACCAAAAATGCCATACATATATAAAAAAAAAGAGAAAAAGAAAATATATATATATATATATATAAATAAAACATCACCTATTAAGCTGGAGAATTGTGCCTCAAGAAGCATGATTATTCACGCCTAACGGTGGTAAAGGAAATAAATAATCCCCCTTAGTTATGTGGCCTTTTTTACTCGAGACCTTAAACCCGAGGGATGTTTTCTCATCTGGTGCCCTAAGACCGTCTGGTTTGGGAGTCATCGGTTAAAGGCTCGCTACAAGGGTAAACTAGAAAGCCTAGACTAAGGGAAGAAAAATAAAAGAAAAAAAAAAATATATATATATATATATATAAATAAATGGCTTGATGGTTGGAGTTGAAATCCCAGAAATCTTCACGAGCACGGTATGCATATTATCTAGGTTTTATGAAAGATAAAATATTCAATCAAATTTTGAATTCTTACCTTAATTGAAAACAAGATCTTGCATGGAGACTAAGTTTAAGGAAGAATGATTATAGGTGGACTTATGACCTAGGATCACTTATATTTTTGCAAAAATAGTTCGTAAACATGTCTCTCGTTCAAAATGCATTTTCAAACACTAACATTTGTCTTCTTTCTGTATGGATTTTGTGGGTGTAATCCGCTGAAAACCCTCAGGAGACAACACTCCTCCTCTAGGGTAACCTAGAGGTTTAACGGCTTGTTGCACATGCTCAGTGCAATCGCGTCACCTGCGAAAGTGGTGTAATAAAATTAGTAGTTAGGATTTTCTTTTCTTTTTCTTTGTTTTGCTCGGGACGAGCAAAAGAATAAGTGTGGGGGTGTGATTGTGATCCAATATTGCATATTTTACCTCATTATTCCCATGCATTTTTGTAATAAATATATGATTTTTACTCATCTTCTCTATATATTTGCAGGTTCACACTCTAATGGAGAAAAGCACATTAATCACTTTAATTAGTAATAATTAAAGGGATTAAATCCAAGATTAAGATAAAAGCCCAATTTGAAATCAGAATCCAGAGAGATCCGCGCAACAACCCAAGATTCTAGAAGGCCACGTGGCTAACAACTTCGTAACCAACCTGTACCAGAAAGCTGTTAGCCACAGCTTCAGTTGAGCCGCAAATCGCGGCAAAGGCGCGGCAATTATAGGTTGTTAGGATCTCGGATTTTGCGCCAACAAACTACGTTCTGGATCCTTCACCTGAGGCCTATAATACTGGACTTTGACCTGTGAGCAAAAACTGAATAGAGAAGAGAGAGAGATTAGTGTAAAGCTTTGTAATTTTGTTTTTCTAGGATTTTTGTAGCTCTCTATGATCTTCTTCTTCCCTAGATACTTTGTAAAAGAGAGAGATTGTGAGAGAGAGAGCTTGTGTAATCAAGGTGTGACAACTTGAAGCAACAAGGATTCATCCATTCTCCTTCTCTACTTGAGCTTGGTTCTAGTTTAATTGCTTTCTTTACTTGCTTTCTTTAATTCATGCTTTTATTTCCTTGCAATTTTACTTCATGCTTTGCTTTTATTTGTTAATGGCTTGTAGCTAATTTTTCTACCATGTACTAGCTAACCACTAGCCTTGCCATCTTCACTAACTCATGGGTGATTGCTATAGTTCATCTTGCAAGTTGGATGGTCTTCTCTTCTCCGATGGGTTAAACCACCCTTCATCTACATGAGAAAGTAATTAGATCAACACGCAAGACGAAACCTACGCCGATGGAGTGACAACATGAGGCACGCCTTCACTATCACGGAGTTTAGTAAGCATTGGTAAGGTAGTAAGGTAAGCTAGTCATGGTTTGTTTTCTTCCATTTCATTCTTTCTAGTGTTAACACCGAATCCAATCTTGATTTCTTTCCACTTTCCATCATGAACATATTCATCCATTCTTTCATTTTTTGTTCCATGATTGTTTTATTCTATTGAGCATAGAAGACACTTCGTTTACATTTCTTCACTACGATTCGTAACGCTTCTATCGCTAGCTCTCCCTGAGAATCGACTCGGTATAGCCTTATGCTATAGCGGAGATAGGAAAGGATACATCGATACATTTACATACACCTTTCTCGTCTAATCAATCTGAACCAGGAACGAGCTTCCAGCGAAGCTAGCATGAAGTCTCCGCGAAGTTCGGACTGTGCTTTTAGCGGAGCTAAGGCATGCGTTTTAGCGAAGTTATCAACACGTCGCGCTAAGTCAGAACTTGACTCGTGGCGGAGTTAGCCCTTACTGAATCAGTGCTTCTCGGGAAGGCGCTTTAGGCACCGTTTCAAATTAATTTGAAACGACAGCCTGTGCACTTTTCGAGGCGCCGTTTAGGCAATCATCAGCCTATAAAAGCCTGATTGGGCTGAGAGAGAAGTTCATCACTTCTCTTTGAAATTTCCAGAGCACTTGACTCTTTTCTTCTTCTTCCTTCTTTACTTGAGAATCCAAGAACCTCCTCCGTTCTTCAATGGCTCCCAAGAGATGAGCGGGAAAAAGAGGTCGCAACCTCTATGACAGAGGGTCCTTCTCCTCCTTCGGTCATCAAACGACCGATCGCTGGTAAGGATCTTTCCCTTTTTGATTAGAGATTGCCATCTCTTTTAAAGCCGATTTCTGGCTATCTTTAAATGAATTCAGAACGATCAATCATGACCTTGATATTTTAGGGAGTTCAATCCCTGAATTTTCCTTGATTTCTTGATCGGGAATCCAAGAACTGAAGAGTCCTTCTTTAAGCTTCCAAGCGGAGCTATCCCTTAGACGGTTCACATCCTTAATGCCCTTAAAATAGTCTTTTGACCATAATATCCTTCTGACAAAGTTAGCCCTTGGGGCTTTGTCGCATTCTGTTGTTCGAGGCTAAGCTTCTAGAGTGAAGCTAACACTTGGATATTTTCCTGCATCCTGCCTTCGTGTGGAATGCGGAGTCACACTGCAGCTGCGAAGCTAAGCTTCGGGGCGAGGCTATCATTAGGCCAGCTTCGCTCGGAGAGCTAGCTTATGCCTTAACAAATTTTGCTTTCTTGTTTTAGCCCTTGTTTGGCTGATGAACTAATAATAGTTTTTTCTTTGTTCTTGCAGTGCACTACACTTCTGGTCCTTTGAATAGTCTCTTCGGCACAGCCAGGGGACTAGATGGCAATGTTAGCTTGCAATTCTAAGGGCAGGCTTCGCTGTTCAGCGAGCAGAGCTCTCCTGCTCGAGATGCACTTATTTATGGTGGGGATCAACGCACCATGAGGAGCATCTTAACTACTGCTCCCCTTGAAGATTCTGACTGACGAATCTATCGGAAGCCCGGCTTCATGTTCGGAGATGCGGCGCCAGACCATGATCGCCAGCTGCTAGTCGAAGAGGAGCAGTGGATTTTCCAATTAGATGGCGAGAAGTTCTATCTTCCGTCTAACAAGCGAAATTTTCCCTTGTCCTTCTTTCAATGCGTGACGAAGGCTCGGAAGATGCAGTGGCAAGTGAGTCGGAGTACTGACTCCGTTCACGTAGGGAAGTTGATAATTCCCTCACCTGGTTACATAAGAGCGGGGCCTCCTCGTTGCATAATGGGCCTCCACCCCGAGAATGTACTCCAATACATCCCAGTGAGAGAAAATCCTGCGGTGGCGCAGACCTTTGGGAATCAATTCTTCAAGGTTCGTGGTAACTATCCAGCCACTGATTTCAGGACTCCAGGATGGATTCACCCTCCGAAGACATGGTGGAGGGATTTGACTCTATATGTCCTTGCTCATTTTGAGGAGGATCTGGAGAGGCTGAATCTTTATGAGGCCGTCAGGGTGACCTGCTATGGTATTCAGATGAGCGTAGCGAATTTCTACGCCATCTTCGAGTTATACTGCCCGACTACAGGGACCTTCTTCACCCCTGTCGGCGAATTGGGTATGGCTCTGCACGAGATGTGGGAAGTCTCTGCTTTGCCCTTGGGATCTCTCCCATACGAAGAATATTTCCCGTGCGAGGCAGAATTGGCACTTCTGGAGAAGCAGGATCCCGCCTTGTTTGAGACCTATCAGGAATTGATGTGCCACTTGTACATTTGCTCCAGTATGCATGGAAGCAGTAAGGGAGCTTCATGCAGCTTAAAGAGCTGGGGAGATTATTTGTTCCCCGATATGGCAAATACTCCTGAGGCGGCTCATTGTGGAGTTACTGATGAAGACATCTTTAGCCGGATGCAAAAGCATTCTCAAGGGGATCTAGTTTTGGAAGAAGATGACGGCCCGTATGAGAAAGGCGATATTCTTCGGAGTTTCCACCATCAGGCTCGTCGGCCGACATCCCGGAAGGCACTTCTGGCTGGTTTCTTGGCAGTCTGGTTAAAGAGATGTGTGGTGCCATCTTCGTCGGGCGATGTCATCCATCTAACTATATTGTTGCCTGCCGTTCGTCTAGTCCATGGTCATTCTCTGGGATTTCTTTCGGCTATGGTGTGTTGTATTCAGAGAGGCCTTCGCGCATTGACGGAGGCTTTTTGTAGGCCACCAATGACAAAGCGAGGAAAGGGGACTGTTTTGCCCTGCGACGGACCAAACCTCAGAATAGGTCTTCCGTATACTTATTTGATGGCGTGGTTTGCCCTTCACTGTCCTTCCATGATCGAAGCCGGAGAGGACCCCCAGAAGGTGTTCGAATGGTGCTTCTCCGCCGATTCGAGGGATGTTCATGGCTGAAGACTTACGTGGCTGCGGTCCGTAAGTTACTATGCCGCCGTGACGTCTATAGCCTTTTCGCTGCTTCCCCTATATTCGGGGTGCGGGCTATGGTGAAGAATTCAAGGACGTGGGAGAAGTGCAGACGTCATTGAGCCGGAGAATTTTTGAGTGGCTGGTTAGCATTCGGCTCTCTCATTTGTTGTATAGAAGCGGGGACACCTGTTACTTGGAGCCCTATGTTCCAAGTCGATTTGCCCGTCAGTTTGGGTATGACCAACTGTACGTGGGTAACCCAAACATCAATCTGGCTTTCATGGGGAGTCTCATCGATGGAGCTCGTGCCTGGCGGTTCTTCATTGCAGGCTGTACCGAGGCGCGGTTGTGCATGCCGCTAAGAACTCTGAACCTCCTGATGACCTTGAGATTCTGCCAGTGGTATACAACCTCGAACTCCACACCCACTGGATTTTCTATTAATTCTTCTGGTGTGAAGTTGATTTTTCAGCGGCTGAAGTGGAAGGTTTCTGAGAAAAATGAGGGTAAAAGGGTTCGTGTCCCAGGTATCGGGGAATTCATTGCTGTTGCTGACAGTGAGGCCTCGGATGCAGGAAGTCCTCGCTTCGAAGCAGAGACAGGTGTTGAGGCTCCAGCAGCTGCTTCTGGCGTGGTGGGGACGGCCCCCGTCGAATATGCCGATGTTGAAGAAGTGGAAGAAGAAGATCCCAACGTCCCCCTCAAGCGAAAACGGGAGGGTGGATCTCGTAGGAAGCGGGTAGTGAAGAAGCCCCGTCGCCACGCTCCTACAGTTGTTGCAGAGGGCGAATCATCTGCAGCGCTTCCTCCTCCTGCCCTTTTAGCACTGAATTGTCGGTTCCTAAACCGACTACTGGCGAAGCCGCTCCGGACCTGGGTAAGATCAGCTTCGTTCTTATAATATACTTCTCATGTGTTCCGGACAGCTCTTTACTTGCTTTGTGATTCAGGCACCGAAGCGGTGAGAAGCCCGAGAGCTGAGGCTATCAGAGAATAAGGGGAGCATTATGATCCCTTGTTTACTTATAAAGAGGGCGATGAGGCCGGCTTCTTCGCCGTCTTAGAAGAGTCCAGAGATGATGTGGTTGATGTTGGTCCTTCGGGCGCTGGGACTTCGAAAGGAAGTTTCGAAGCTTCTAGCTCCTTTGGGTGGACCACGGAGGGTTCGGCAAGCGAAGGTGGGCTGGCCATTCGTATTGACTCCGCCAAAGATTTTCCAATGGAGCCCGTAGAGACTGATGCAGCCGTTAAGACCATGGAGGCGACACTATCTTTTGATACTGTATTGACCTTATGACTCCTGCTATTTGTTATGCCTTGCCTAAACAAAGTCTTGTTGTAGGTGTTCCGCCTTTGGGTGCATCGACTTCAAGAGAGCCCACCAATCTTCCTAAGGGAACCAGGGGTGAAGCAAGTGCTTCGACCGCGGCGGATGCTGCTGAGTTGGATGCTCTGTATGGTGACCTGCCCTCTTATCAGCCTGAACCAGCCAGAGAAACTGAAACTGAGGGGACGGTAGTCACGGAGGCAACCTCACTTCCAACTATATCAATCAGTAAGGTGCCATCAGTTTTGCCAGCGCCATCTATCTTGCCAGGTGCGGAGCTGAGGGTGATTACAAGTCCGACTTCCCTAACACTGGTGGTTGAGCCCGCTCTCCCAGAAATAGTCACTAGTCTGACCTCGGTTGTGGCTAGTGTACTGGTTTCAATGAAGACTCTGCCGAGATCACCGGCGACCTCTCATGTTGCTGCAGCCAGTGCTTCTACTATTCCTTCTACAGTGGTGTCAATAAAGCCGGTGGAATTTTCAGGGGCTGCTCGTCTGCCGGAAGTGACTGAGGCCGAGAATGAATTTGTGACTGAGCTAGTCGATAGCTTTTATAAGAGCTTGAAGCGATCCATCGCTTTGATTTTGAAAGGCTCGACTACCTCATTCTCTGCTTTAAAGGTAGTCCTCTCCGAAGTATTGAGAGTATCTGGGACTTTAGAGGGATGACCAGGCCACTGCATTGGAACTTCTGGTGGACCAACTTGAGAGGGATGTAGACGAATGGCGCCGTCTTAGCCATTCAGACTTGGAGTCTTCAGTTAATGAGCAGCTTGCGCACCTTGTCGCTCAGATGCATGAAGCTCATCTTGCCGCTCAGGAAGCTGCTAAGGCCATTTCTTCTGACTTTAAGTCCTTGGAGACAATGAAGGTAGAGCTCAGGGACGCCATAGATGCTTCTAGCAGTGTTCTTCTTGACGTTGAAGATAAAATTGAAAAGGCCAAGGAGATGATCAGGAAGGCAAATCGTCTCTTATCCAGGGCTGAACCAGTGCGTCTTGAAGAGACTGCGCGGCTTGAGCAGCTTAAGGCTCAGAGTGACGAACTCTCGTGGCAAGAGTTAGCTCAAAGGGCATCCTTGGTTGAGGTTGAAACTCGCTTGGCTCAGACGGCGAGCTTTAATGAGACCGAGCTAAGGTCGCAGGCACTTGTCAGGGCTGCTGATGATAGGAAGACAAGGCTGGCTATTCTTGAAGGGCGGATCAAATCTTATGAAGCATCCTCATAGCTTGTAATATATGTGTCTTCATGTATCCCTTCTTTTCGGAATTAATAAAAGTAATTTTGTTTTGATTCCCCTGTCATATTTCCAACTTGTTTTATCTTTTGAATTGTCGCTTCCAAGTTGTATTGCAGCCACTTGAGAAAATAGTCCTTACTGGACTAAATAATGAGACTTGGGTATCTGTCGGTTCAGAGGTCGCAATGACGTAACCGATTGAGAAGCCACCAAGCTCGAAGTAGTCCTTGTCGAACTGAAAGATGAGACTTGGCTATCTGCCGGTTCAGAGGTCGCAACGACGTAACCTATTGAGAAGCCACCAAGCTCAAAGTAGTCCTTACCAGACTGAAAGGTGAGACTTGGCTATCTGCCAGTTCAGAGGTTGCAATGACGTAACCGATTGAGAAGCCACCAAGCTCGAAGGTAGCCCTTGTCGGACTGAAAGGTGAGACTTAGCTATCTGCCGGTTCAGAGGTCGCAATGACATAACCGATTGAGAAGCCACTAAGCTCGAAGGTAGTCCTTGTCGGACTGAAAGGCGAGACTTGTCTTTTGTAAATGTCAACAAGCTCGAAGGTAGTCCTTGACGGACTGAAAGATGAGACTTGTCTTTTGTAAATGTCAACAAGCTCGAAGTTGTCCTTGACGGACTGAAAGGTAAGACTTGTCTTTTGTAAATGTCAACAAGCTCGAAGGTAGTTCTTGACGGACTGAAAGGTGAGACTTGTCTTTTGTAAATGTCAACAAGCTCGAAGGTGGTCCTTGACGGACTGAAAGGTGAGACTTGTCTTTTGTAAATGTCAACAAGCTCGAAGGTAGTCCTTGACGGACTGAAAGGTGAGACTTGTCTTTTGTAAATGTCAACAAGCTCGAAGTTGTCCTTAACGGACTGAAAGGTGAGACTTGTCTTTTGTAAATGTCAACAAGCTCAAAGTTGTCCTTAACGGACTGAAAGGTGAGACTTGTCTTTTGTAAATGTCAACAAGCTCGAAGGTAGTCCTTGACGGACTGAAAGGTGAGACTTGTCTTTTGTAAATGTCAACAAGTTCAGAGTTGGTCCTTGTCGGACTGAAAGGTGAGACATGTCTTTTGTAAATGTCAATAAGCTCGAAGGTAGTCCTTGACGGACTGAAAGGTGAGACTTGTCTTTTGTAAATGTCAACAAGATCGAAGTTGTCCTTGACGGACTGAAAGGTGAGACTTGTCTTTTGTAAATGTCAACAAGCTCGAAGGTTTTGATGGGATTTGGAAAAAGGTCTCGTTTTCATTACGAAAAATGAGGAGATCACTGTCATAGGTTTAATTTTAACGTAACAGCGAAATGGATGCCGGAGGTTATCATAGCATAAAAAGGGTTCTCGTTCCCACAGGGAGAAACGAGGAAATCACTGTCATAGGTTTAGTGTTAACGTAACAGCGAAATGGATGGAAAGATCTTTATATGTGGTCTTACCATTCTATGGATGAGAATTGGTAAGTGATTTTGGAGAGGGAATCAAATGGGAACAGGTCCCTTAGGATTTTTAGCAAATCCTCAGCTGTCAACGGATTTGATATGCCTTTACCAACCACCGTTTGAGTCAGGCTAGCCATGCTATTCCCCGCAGCATGATGAATTGTCGAGGACTTATATTGGGCTTAAAGGCCAACATTTCCCTCTATCCTTAACCTTTAACGGTGTTGGATCAAATGGTTAGCGCATGTGTAACCTTGATTCTCCTTTGAGACAACCAGTGTATGACCATGTTCCTACTGGTTTATGGTTGTATGATCTCATTTGGAGGAAGAGAGAGGCTCTCTTTACATGCACCTTGGATGTGAAGGTCTTGATCAGAGGTGTAGCGTTAACTTGATCATGAGAAGGTTCCTTAATCAAGGATAATACTTCTTTAAGAACTTGTCATTGATCGGCATCATGAGTAAATCGCCATCTGAATTCATAAGGCGGTATGCTCCATTTGAATAGACTGTTTCTATTACAAACGGTCCTTCCCATTTAGGCTGAAATTTGTCTTTGGTCTTGTGCGTCATAATCATCAGTCGTCTGACGGTTAAAACCAAATCTCCTTTCTGGAAGATTCTCTGTTTGACCTTATTGAAGGCTTTTGAGATTCGAGCTTGATACAACTCGATATGCTGCTGAGCTTGTAGTCGCTTCTCATCTAGGGCTTCGAGCTCTTGAAGACGCAACCGATCATTATCCTCTGATGTGGTCTTAGTGGTTAGAGCAACTCGTAATGACGGCATCTGGATTTCCAATGGTATGACTGCTTCACACCCATATACCAGGAAAAAAGGTGTATTGCCTGTCGGGTCCGAACAGTGGTTCGGTAGGCCCAAAGACATTCACCAAGCTTTTCGTCTCAATCTCGCTTATTCGAGGAGACGAACTTCTTGAGTAACTTGATGATTGTTTTGTTGAATGCTTCCGCCAAGCCATTAGCGGCGGGATTATAGGGAGTTGAAGCCACATTCTGAATTCGGTATTTATCGCAGAACCGATAGAATACTTGGCTTATGAATTGGGGACCATTATCATGGATGATCCGCCTAGGGACACCAAATCGATGGATGACATGGTGTTTGATGAAATTCACCATGTTAGGAGTTTTGACTTCAACCAGTGGTATAGCTTCTGCCCATTTTGAAAAGTAATCGGTTATTGCTAGGATAAACCGGTGACCTCTTGTTGAAGAGGGGCTGATTGGCCCTACAACATCGATTCCCCATGCTTCAAATGGCCGTGAAGTAACAGTTGGGTGGAGCAACTCGGGGGCTGGTGTATGAAGTGCGCATGAATTTGGTAAGCTTTACACCTTCGTGCATAATGATGGCATCGGCTATCATGGTTGGCCAATAATATCCAAGCCTATGCAATCTGTCTTTAAGTTTTGAACCTGACTGATGAGCTCTGCAAATACCGTCGTGTGCTTCTTTAAGCACTTCCTGCGCCTCTAAATTAGAAACGCAACGGAGGAGGACACCGTCATATGAACGATGGTAAAGTGTCTTCAGAGTTGGATCGTAGTAGAAACGGAGAGACCTTCGTCTGATGGATGCCGCTTCTTTAGGATCGTCTGGCAGTAGACCATGTAGAGCATATCGATGAGAGGAAATCGCTAATCTCTCGGCTCAAGATCCGTCGAGATATTATAGACCTCTCTGGTTCTTAACATATGTTTAGAGCAGACAAGGTGTCGAGTCGCCACTGTGAGGTGATACTCGGTGTCGACTGGAAAGGCTAGTGTTGTTGCTAATATAGCAAGAGCAACCGCCTGGTATTCTGAGATCGAGACACGTGCCCGATGTAGAAGCCATCAAACAGATTAGCCAATTCGATGACCGTGTGATAATAAGGCACCAAGTCTTCGTGGCGGACCTCATATTCGCCTTTAACCTGATTGATAATCAGTTTTGAATCACCGTAAGCTTCAAGGTAGTGTACCCCCATTCCGTAGGCGAGCTGAAGACCAATAAGTAGTGCATTATATTCTGCTACATTGTTGGAGCATAATTCCGTCAGAGAGAACGCTCTAGGAAGGACATGATTCTGCGGAGAGATAAACACAACCCCCACGCCGGCGATGATCTTGCCCTTAGGACCTATTCGTGATGCTCCATCGAAGAACATCTGCACACTTCATCCTCTGAAGTTATATTGGACTCGAAAACTTCATCGGAATATCTTCGTGAAGTTTTGAGTTCTCTGGGACTAGATGAGCAGCCAAGAACTCTGCAAGGGCCTGGCCTTTAACTGCCTTTTGAGGGATAAAGATCATATCGTATTGAGACAAAAGGAGCGCCCATTTAGCTAATCTTGAATTCAGTGATCCTGGCTTCGTCATAAGAAGACGCAAAGGATTCACTCTGGAGATGACGTGTATGGTTTGGCCGACCAAATAATGTCGTGTCTTCTGAACGGAAAAGACAAGGGCTAAGCACTCTTTCTCGATAGGATTATAGCGAGATTCCGCTCCTATCAGAGTCCTGCTCAAATAATAAATGACCTGCTCGTGACCATTGTCGTCCTTTTGAGCAAGCAGGGCACCAAGGGAATGATCCATAGCTTTCACATAAGGAAGAATGGTTTCCCTAATGTGAGAGCCACTAAGACTGGCGGTTTTGTGAGGTATCTCTTGATGTCTTCATAAGCTTCCTGACAAGCTTGATCCCATACCAAGGAAGCACTCTTTTCATGAGTCGGGTGAACGGCTGACAGCGGCCTGAGAGATTTGCGATGAATCTTCTAATATAAGCCAGTCTACCTTGCAAGCCTCTAAGCTCTTTGAGATTCCTCGGCGGATGCATGCTCTGAATGGCTTTGACCTTGTCTGGGTCAAGATGAATTCCTTTTGATGTAACAATAAACCCAAGGAACTTGCCACTCGAAACCCCAAGAAGGATTTTGTCGGATTCATTTTCAGTTGATGAGCCCGCATTATGTCGAATATCGTTCTCAAGTCACGAAGATGGTCATTCTTGTTGCGACTTTTGACAGCAATGTCGTCGACATAGCATTCTACCGTTTTTCGGAGATGATCGCGGAAGATTGTACTAATTGTCCGCTGATCGGTTGCTCCGGCGTTCATCAGTCCGAAGGGCATCACAGTGTAGCAGTATACCCCCAATGGTGTTCAGAACGAAGTATGCTTCTCGTCGTCGGGGTACATCTTAATCTGGTTGTACCCTGAAAAGCCGTCCATAAAAGACATTCTTTCGAATCCACAGGTATTGTCAATCATGACATCGGTGATGGGCAGTGGGAATTCGTCTTTAGGACAAGCTGTATTGAGATCACGGTAGTCGATGCAGATCCGTATCTTTCCATTCTTCTTGAGGACGGGAACGATATTAGCAACCCAATCTGGATGATGTTCCTCCCGTATGAAGCCACCTGCAATGAGCTTGTGAACTTCGGCTTCAATGGCCTCCATAATGTTCGAGCGAAACTGACGTTGTTGCTGCTTGACCGGCTTGGCGTCAGGTTTGATATTTAGACGATGCATGGCTACTTGTTGATCAAGTCTGGGCATGTCTTCGCAGTTCCATGCGAAGACGTGTATATACTCCTTTACGAGTATTATTAATTATTCTTTTTTCATAAGTGATAAGCTCTCACTTATAAAGATGGGTTTAGGGTGATCTTGACTACCAAGTTGACCTGCATCATCTTGTCTTCAGTAGGTGGGTCGCGTAGTTTGAATCGCTTTTCTCATTGGAGATCTAATTGCTGAGCCCATGGTTCCTCATCAGTAGCTTCCGCAGGCTCCAATTGACTGCTTGAGGTCATGTTAACGGTGAGACTCTCGAACATCATTCCCACACTGACATCTGAGTCCCACTCGGAGGAAGAGGCAGAATGTGATGGAATCGGTTTATCATCCTTGAACTGAACCGTTGCTGGCAGTGTGGGCGTAACGTATCCCAACCCCCTGCGTGTGTTATCATAGTAATTTGCAGGTTTCCCTTCTGGCACAAAGTTACGCAGCAAACTACGCCTTCCTTTTCTGAAATTCAGGCCCTCTCCATGCTTTAGGTTGTACCCCATTTTCTTCATAATATGGCGTGCTGATCGCACGTAATGGAAAATTGTGGGGTGTCTGAGTCCGAACTTGAATCTGCAGCTGTGGACCCTCGTGGTTGGGCTCTGCTGAATATTATTGGTAATTGACCTTCTTTGGATGGAGGGATTACCAAAACGGCCTCTTCTACAGATTCCATGAGTGTGTTGGATGCACTTGGTCTATGTAAAGGGATGTGCAGAGAGCTATACGTTATGGATTCAAACAACCCAATACTCGCAGGATAATCAAAAGAAATATTATCATTAATTACCCATTCACCCTCATCTTCAGAAGGAGTGTTATATTGGGAATTATTAAGACATGCTATAATTGGTTCACAATAAAAATAGCTAGCATGTCTGCTTCAGATTCTGAATCCGCCTCATTGCCACTATCATCATCGTCCGGCAGTGATTCTTTGGATGTTTCACCGGTCTCTTGATACAGGAGAGCGTCAGTGAAGTAATTTTCCACCCCTTTGAATGGTTGCTTCTCAGCAAAGACAGTTCGTACTGTCGCGTCATCTTCAACATATTTGAAGCACTGGTGCCGAGTGGAGGGAACGATCCAGTTGGTGTGGATCCACGGTCGTCCTAGGAGCAAGTTGTATGATGTGTCAGCGTCAATGACATAGCACGTCACTTCTGACTTCAGGCTCCCGATTCGACAACGGAGTCGAATTTCCCAAGTGGATGACTACTCCCGGCATTAAAACCGTATATTGTAGTAATGGTTGCAGACAACCTATATAGTGGTATACCAAGGAAGTAGAGGAGCCTTTTGGGGATGATGCTGAGTGCAGACCCCGGATCAACCTGTACCCTTTCAATGCATGTTGAACCGATGTATCCAGTGTAATATAAGGTCGATCATGCTTGTTATCCTTGAGAAGCATATCTTCCGCTGTGAAGGTAATAGCAGGTACCTTTGATTGTACATGATGGCATTCAGGGCACGGAGACTGAGCGTCATCTTTAGGGATCTCTGGCATATATGTCAGGAATGATTTTGAATAAGCCAGCGCATCTCTGAGCGCTTCTCTTGTCTCTTTTGAGAGACGAAGGAGCTCGTGTATGGTAATACGAGCCGGGATATTAGCCAGCTGGGCCAATATGTTAAAACGAAAGGGTGTATCAAGCCCTGGGCCTGAAGGCTTCTCAGGACATGGTCGAACCGAACTTCCTTAAACTTCTCGTTTCCCTTGGTTGGAACCGAAGCGGAGGCTGGTACTTGTACGACGTCATTTGTTGTCTCATCAGTAGCTTTCTCATACCGTTTTAAGTATGATTTTTCGGATCGAGTACCCGTCGGCTCGGGTATATCAGCTCGCGTTGTGTAAGCGTGCTTTTCTCCTTCAGAATCACTGAGAGAAGCTGATGTAAGATTGTCATCGTCTGGCAGGATGGAGATGACATTGTAAGATTTGCCCTTCGACTTGGACTTCTTTGAATCCCATTGTTCGTCTTGGACAAGGTCTAGGTGTATCCACATGACTTCCCCTATCTCCAGTGTCAAAGGAACAAGGCCCCTATTATCCTGAGTTTTAGCCGCAGGATGTTTGACTTCCAGTCGTGGCGTAGGACTGGGTAAGTTCCGTCAGGAACTGTGACCTTTGGGGTTTTGCCGAAATCGAGAGTCACCATATTGGCAGTGACTTTCTTCTGCTCTGACTTCAGTGTCAGGACTCCGGCGTCGATCAAGGCTTGAATTCTGTCCTTAAGGACAAAGCACTTGTCGGTAGAATGGTGAATCATCCTATGGTAGAGACAGTATTTGGGATCGTTCGTGCGTCCTATCTCATTGGGACGTCGAGCCTCTGGTAGCTTCATTTTATTCCCTTTGTGGAGTAAATGGAATATTGCGACCACCTGATCGTCTCTGAAGGAGTATTGTTTCGGAGGAAACTTAGACTCCTGATTATTGAAGCCACCTTTCTTGGCCTTCGACTGAACATCCTCTGATAATTTAACGGACATAGTCTCTTTCCCTTTGGCTTGAGAAGACTGCGCCATGTCGCCGCGTCCTTTGTTGTTCATACCCCATTTGCCTTTAGGGGTGGATGGTTCGAACTTTTTAGCTGACTTTTCGGCTATCTCATCTTGTTCAACCAGTTCTTTCCAGGTATGGGCTTTGACAGCCACCATGCGAACCTCTACTTGGTCCAAGAAGTTATGCATGCACGTCTGTAAGAGCATGGGTAATGACATCCCTGCTGGGCACATCAAAGACAAGTTTCTGAATCGCTCAATATAATCACAGACAGATTCGCTCTTCTTCTGCACGGTGGAGAGGAGCTTGTCCATGGTTACCTCAGTATCGTCCTCATAGAAATGCCTCGGTATCGTCCTCATAGAAACGAGAAAGGAATCGGGTTTCCAAGTCGATCCAGGAATTGACGGAGCCCAGAGGGAGACTTCGAAACCAGTCAAATGCTACCCCCTTTAATGTGCCAATGAACAGCCTAGCCATGATAGCATCATTGTCTATAACATTACCGGTCTGAGACCGGAAATAGTAGATGTGCTGGTTTGGCGAGCTCTTACCATCGTACGTATGTAACGTTGGTGGTTTGAACTTTGGTGGGTATGGTACTGAATCTCACTCCAGCGGGTAAGGGCGGACTGTCCCTACTTTCTTTAATTCATTCCTCTGAGTTAGGGATGTAATTTGAGCTTGGAGGCCCTTAAGGACTTCAGCGTCTAAAGAAGAACCCTCCTTGGACTTCTCGGTCTTTGGTTGTTCATTGCTAAGATGTTCTTCCTCGTCGTGATTACTCCCGGTATCATTGTTATTCCGGTTATTGAGGAGTTGAGCGAGCATCTGTTGAATGTTATCCAGAGCTTCTTGCTGGGTTTGGAAGTTTGCTCCTGAGCTTCCAAACGTCGACAAAGGTCTTCGTTACCATTGTCAGCCATGTTTACTGATGCTCCGTCTGTTCGCACTGAGCTGACTGTCACCGAAGAGGCATACCCACTATCTTCATCTTCTTCATCAGACGACTGGACTGATCCTCTCTTTGGTTCCAGCGAGGCTACCGCCGTTGAGAAAGATGGCTGTTCATAACTGTAGGGTATTGCAACCCTAGATCTGGTGTTTCGGAAGACACCCTCTTCATGCACCAAGATTTCGCCTAAGCCTGGGCTGTAATCTGGATCTGGGGAGTTGTAGGGAGTGTCATCGGACGCTTGTCTGCCCTACGCAGCTCTTGTCCTCTTCCGGTCATGTTGACGGATGCAGAAGGTAGGTCTCGCGAGATGCTCTTTTTATGATGTTTCACCGGGGATTGCACTGACAGTCGAGCAAAACTGATCATCGACCTAGAGGAGTGGCGGGGATTGGTCCTAGCCGGCAATGGACCGAGTGGAGTGTTACCAACTGACATCCCACTTGTTGACAACAGGGGGGAGTAGTTCGAAAAGGTTCCAACTTCCGTTTGTTTGTCAAGAATTCTCGCAAGTCAGACCCAGTCGGGCCTAAATGATCCAGCGCAGAGGCTCTTTTGGATCGCGCATAGGATGATGTCCTGCTTCTTTTATAACCACAGAGGGGATTAGCATAAAATAGTGCTTCAGCTCTAGCTTCGCGGCTAAGAACCTTGGAAATGCCCTTGGGCGCTGAAGCTGCATAAGCAATGCTATCAGCATTTAGGGACAATCCCTTAGCTCCGCCACAAAGTGTGAGCTTAGCGCTTGATGAACTGGAGAGCGGAGCACGCTGTGGTGCTTTATCCGCTATGCTGTTGCGAAGGAGATTAGTCTTAGATAGTGCTTCGGCTCTAAGTTCGCGGCTAAAAGCTTTGGAAACGCCCTTGGGCGCTGAAGCTGCAAAAGCAACACTATCAACACTTAGGGACAATCCCTTAGCCCCGTTGCGAAGAGCGAGCTTAATAGTTGAGGAACTGGGGAACGAAGCACGCTGCGGTGCTTTGGTTCTAGCTTCGCGGCTATGAACATCGCGCGTACGCTGTGGTACAATAGCTTCGCTAATGAGAACGAGGCTGGCGCGAGTTGTTGCTCTTGAGTTGGGCAAAGGTATGGTCGCCGTTGTAACTTCGCGGCTAGCAGCATTGTTGGAGCAGGCAGGCATCATACCTTTTTCTTCGCGAGAGAGACGCACTTGTAGCGTGGCTACGCCTGAGGCTTTATCCGAGGCCTTCTGTTTTGGCCTCCACATCTCCTTTGACAAGGGAGACATACGTTCGCAAGGAACCTGACTAGCCACACGCGAGGCTAAGGGGTGTTGGCAGAATTCTACTTCTGGTGCCTTGGCCATGGAGACCTTTCTATGCTTCCGTGCATGAAGCATTAGACCACCCCCAGAGAGGACTTCTTCAAATTTTCCTTGGTCGAAGTGAACGACCAGGTTCTCAAAAGTGTTGGACTTGGACTGCGGGCGTGCTTCCTTGTTGCGCCAGAGAACCGCAATAGGCTCGCAGAGAGCCTTATCTGTCTCCGCGGAGACTTGCTTTGAAGATTTAGCCAGAGGGGCTCTGGCTGCACCGGCTTTCCTGAATTCAGAGATAGACTCGAAGGTCTGTTCATCGCATTGCGATACTTGATTCTCGGCAGTGGAGAAATCAATCCCAGCGGAATCGCCATCTTGTTTTCCATTGATTTGCAAAGGGGGAAAACTTACAAAAAGGGTCGAGGAGCTAAATTACAAGTAGTCTAAAGATTACAAGTAGATCTCCTCGGAGATTCTGGAGAAGTGTGCCGGTAGGAGTCTGGTCAGCGCGCGACCACTTTGTCCTTTTAACGATGCGATCGATAAGATTCCCGTCTCGCCTGGTTCGGGGAATCAGAGAACAAAAGGTTGGTAGAACCTTATTGTTGCTTCTCAAAACCGCCTTAGCTTAGGAATTCCTTCTCGCCTGGTTCCGGAGATTCCTTGAGAGGAAGGAAGGTACTAGGGTATCAGCACCCTGATTAGAGAAGCAGTTCTCTAGAGTCTCTGAATTCTTAGAAGTAAGAGACTAGATCTCTGTTTGTGTGCGCGGTGCGTCCTCTCGAGAAGTCTGCCATCTCTTCCCGTCTGGAGGTTCGGTTTGTGCCGTCTCTGGATCCGTCTTCTCTCCTTGTGCCCCTGTTGGGCTATTTATAGGAAGAGCAAGGGTATAATTATCCCTTGAAAATATGGAAACAGATTGAATCAAATATGTTCAAATCTGAAAAGTAGCCCTGCTGCGAGGCTAGAATCAGCTTCTGCGAATCTAGAAATAGCAGGTAGATCGGTCTCCTGATTTGTTTTGATCCTTTCCATATAGTTGGAAGATCTCCCTTGATCCTCTTACTCGTTTTAGGAGAGTCAAGAGATTATGGCAATAAACTGCCAAATTTGATCTCGGATTTGATCTTGATCCTGAATAGATTTGATCTCATCTGGAGATTTAATTGGTCAAAGGTTAACCATAGCAGACCCGTAGCGGAGCTGCCGCGTTGAGCGCACAGCGGAGCTGGAAGGCGCATCTGGCGAAGTCAGAAGAAAGCTCTTCAGCGGAGCTAAATAATATCTGTAGCGAAGCTACCGAACACTCTTCTGCGCGGTTGCGTGTGGCTTCGAGCGAAGCTAACTCTCTCTGCGGAGTTAACTGAGCATTTCAGGCGAAGCTGTAAGTTAGCTTCCTGACGGAGCTGTGAATGGCTTCAAGGTGAAGTTGGATGATCTGAGCCTCTCAGGCGAGGCTATCCCTTTAGGCTCATGTGATGCTAAGTGCTAGCATCTTAGACCTGCTGAGGTCTGTTTAGAGACAATCCGGGCTCACTGTCTGCTTCACTGGATCAGTAGAGTCCAAGTTACTTCCTTGTCCCTCGGAGATGGGTGAAAACTGGTCGTCAGCTTATCTGTCACTTGCCTTTTGTAAATGTCAACAAGTACAGAACCTGTCGTCAGCTTGTCTATCGCTTGTATTTTGTAAATGTCAACAAGTTTAGACATTGTTCAGACCAATCAGCATATCTTTCACTTGTCTTTTATAAATGTCAACAAGTTTAGACATTGTTCAGGCCAGTCAGAATCTTGTCTTTTTTAAAGTGTCAACAGTTACAACATCTCGCCACCAGATATTTACTCCTCAGAGGACTCCTATAGCAAGAGGTCATACTTTAGAGTGCACTCCGATCTATACATAAGGTGCCTCGGGCCAAAGGAAGCCAAAAGATAATCTATTATGTCAGTAAGGCCTTGATCGATGCTCAAACAATTCAAAATGATTGAAAAGCTCTGTTTGCTCTCTTTGTCACCACGAGAACATTGAAGCACTACTTGCAGTTTTTCCCCACATCATGCTGATAAAGTAACTGCTGAGGACCATTATGGAGAATCCCGAGACTAATGGCAGAAGTGTGAAGCGGGTCATGGAGATCAAACCCTTTGTAGTCACCTTTGAACCAAGGACAATGATCAAAGGGCAAATCTTGGGGACTTTATTGTCGAGTTCATACCAGGATCTCCACCATAGAGCAAACTCTTCAAAGGGTGGACCCTAAATGTGAACGGAGCATCAAATTTAAGGGAGCTATAGTTGAGATAATCGTCACTACCCCAGAAGAATCCATCATCTAGCAGTCTTACTTCCTCGAGTTCTGAGCCACCAACAATGAGGCCTAATATGAAGCAATCATTGCAGGCCTCAAGATGGTGACTACCTTTAGAGCCATGGAGCTTAAAGTTCTTTGCAATTCATTAATCATAGTGAGTCAAATTAATAGAGAATACACAACAAAAGACGATCGAATGGCCGCATACTTGAAGATTGTCACGACATGGAAAGCCAAATTCTCCCACTGCGAATTCAAGCAGATCTTGAGATCTGAGAACAAACACCCAGACTCCCTGGCCACACTAGCCTCAGCAATCGACTTCCAATTTAGACGTTAAAATCCCATCGAGCATATCCCGAAGTCGAGCATTCACAAGCCCGATGAGGAAGTCTTGCGTCTAGATTTATCTCCAGGGTGGAGGGACCCAATCAGATCTTTTCTCAAAGATGGACCGTTCCCCGACAAAAAGACTAAAGCTTAGACGTTACAACCGCCACCAGATATTTGCTCCTCAGAGGACTCCTATAGCAAGAGGTCGTACTTTAGAGTGCACTCCGATCTATACTTAAGGTGCCTCGAGCCAAAGGAAGCCATGAGCATGATGCAGGAGATCCATGATGGTGACTGTAGGAAGCACGCGGGAAATCGGTCTCTCGTCCACAAATCCATTAACCAAAGATTATACACGCCAAAGATGTTTGATGACGCTAAAGAGTGCGTGAAGAAATGGCCACAGTGTCACAGGTTCACTCTATCTTCAAACAGACCCAGCGCAGACCTCCATACTTTGCAAAGTCCCTGGACCTTCACGCACTGGGGCTTGACGTGATAGGTCCTCTTTTCAGTGCGCTGCCTCAGTTCAGATTCCTGCTGGTGGTCACAGACTAATTCAGTAAGTGGGTGGAAGCAGTACCACTCACTGACATTACAGGGCAACAAATTATCAAGTTCCTCTGGCAAATATCCTATGCCGCTTCGAGCTTTATCATACCTGTGGGGAAATTGATATACTCTGATACCAATTATTGTGACTCCTAGAATCTACGTTAGCGGAACTTGAAAATATGAATAATACTTTCAAAAGGAAAGCTTGATGTAAAGCAAACTAGCAATACCTAGATAAAAGAGTAATAAAGAAAGAACACAAGGATTTAACGTGATTCGGCCCAAACTTGGCCTACGTCTACGAGGAGAAAACTTGATAGAGCTTTATTAATAGACTTGTTACAAAGAGATCTAACTTTTCTCTTGATGCAACAAGAGTATTCACCTTTCACTTGAATCTATCCCTAGATTACAAGAATATTACATTCTTTCTATGCACCTCAACTTTCTCCTCTCTTTCTTGGCTTCCTCTGGTCTTCTTTACTTGAGATTCTCTGTTGTAAAAACTCCTTGAGACTCTTTTTTGAGGCAATTACAATACTTGGTTATAACCTTTATTTATAGGATTTTATAATACAGCTCCTATTTGGACTATGAGATGATCTTGGCTTTTAGATGGTTGAAGAATCTTGATCAATTTTTTTAGGAATTGATCTCTTTGATATTGAAGGATTCTAGACCCTTTAATCTTTAGAGTAAACCTTCATTGAATAGGAATTAAATCCTATTCCTCCTGAAAGGAAACTCGCAATCGCCTGAACAGGAAACAGCTTCATCTTAATTTGCTTCTTCTACCTCAAGCATCATCTTCTCCAACTCAGTTGAATTTTCTTAGACCATTATCTCTTCTTAAAAGACAAGGTAAAATCCTAACAATCTCCACCTTGACTTATTTTTCAAGCTTTTAGCAAGACAACTTGAGATTTCGGATTAATACCTTGATTCTTTTCTTGGTTGTAACCATACCGTGAATCCTTTAACTCTTGCCTCTTCTCCCTGGGGCCTTTGGATGATTTACCGCCATGGCGGGGGCCATCTCAGGCCTTACCTAAGTGCACCTTTTCTCTTTCGCGCAACACTTTGACCCAGTTCACGTGCCGTTGTAGTCTTCCTGAAGCTCCACCGCGCGATGAACTCCCTTCCAAGCTTATCCTTGAAACTCCAACTTGAACTGAGTTTTCTTTTTTCAGTTTGTATAACCCTCCACACTTCTCCCCTTCTAGGATTACCCTATCTTCTTGGCTAACTGTGATGATGCCTTATTTCACTTGGATCCGCATCCTTCTTCGTCGAGCACCCTTATAGATATTAGATTATACGGTGCCTCCAGGACATACCGGACTGCCTCCAAAACACGCACCATCCTATCTCTTCCTGTAACCTTGATTGTTCCAGTGCTGATGACCTAACAAGTTGAGCCATCCACCATCTTGATAATCCCTTCCTCCTTTGTAACTAAAGAGTTATCGAACAGCTCTTTCTGGGAACATACATGAACCGTACTACCTGAATCAAATATCTAGCCGTTACCTTGAGAAGTGTTATCTTTGAAAGAAGTCATTAATATTTCGTTGTTCTCTACACCGCTTGCTAGCAGTTTACCTTTTCTTCTTCAGCCACTCTTACCGATGCTTGCAGTCATTCTTTTAATGACCTTCCCTGTGACAAAAATGATATGCTTTGATGAGCTTGGACATTTTCTTCCTTCTCCTCTTCCTTTCCTTCCCCTGACCACCAAACCAGATCCTGTCTGCTCCCCTTGATTTGGCCTTTTCCTAATCTTATTAGATAAGAGAGTTGACGTGACCTCCTCCAAGATGAGAATTTTCTTACCATAGAGCATGGTAGTAACGATATGATCATATGACTATGGAAGAGAACTGAAAAGTATGAACGCCTTGTTCTCCTCGTCGATCTTGACATCAACAGTTAGAAGCTCGCTAATGATCTTATTGAAGAAGTTTAGATCTCCAACACTGCTGTCCCTTCTTTCATACGTAGCCCATAAAGTTATTTCTTGAGATACAGCTTGTTAGAGACTCTTTTCGTCATATACAATGTTTCTAATCTTGACCACACTCCCGTAGCCATTTCTTCATCCACACGTTGTACATAACCTCGTCTGCGAGACATAGTTGGATCACGCTTGCCACCTTTAGATTCATCTCCTCCTAATCTCATTTGACATACCTGCAGGTTTTTCTGACTTACTCTGCAAAGTCTTGTGAAGACCTTTTTGCACCAACAACGCTTTCATCCTCTTTTGTCATAAGCCAAAGTTTTCTTTGCCATTGAACTTTTGACCTTGAAATTTGTCGTAGAACTTCCTATCTTTGACATATAACCCTTCATCAACTTTTAGCTCTAATACCAGTTGTTGCGAAATTGATATGCTCTGATAACAAGTGTTGTGACTCCCAGGATCAACGTTAGCGAAACGTAACAATATGAACAATACTTACAAAAGAAAAGCTTGATGTTAAGCAAACTAGTAATACCTAGACAAAATAGTAATAAAGAAAGAATATAAGGATTTAACGTGGTTTGGTCCAAACTTGGCCTATGTCCACAGGGAGAGAACTTGAGAGAGCTTTATTAATAGACTTGATACAAAGAGATCTAACTTTCCTCTTGATGCAACAAGAGTATTCACCTTCCACTTGAATCTATCTCTAAATTATAAGAGTATTGCCTTTTCTCAACGCACTTTCACTTGCTTCTCTCTTTTTTGGCTTCCTTTGGTCTCCTTCACTTGAGATTCTTTGTTGTAGAAACTTCTTGAGACTTATTTTTTTTAAGGCAATTACAATGCTTTACAACTTTTATTTATAGGATTTTACAATACAATTCTCATTTGGACTATAATATGATCTTGGCGTTTGGATGGTGAAGAATCTTGATCAATCCTTTTAAAAATTGATTTACTTGATCTAGAAAGATTCTAAACCCTTTAATCTTTAAAAATAAACTTTATTGAATAGGAATTTAATCCTATTCATACTCCTCCTCAAAAAGAAACTCACAATCGCCTGAAAAGGAAACTGCTTCATCTTAATTTGCTTCTTCTACTTCAAGCCATTGTTTCTTCAACTCAATTGTATTTTCTTGGACCATCATCTCTTCATGAAAAACAAGACAAAATCCTAACAATATCATTATCTCCAATAATGGGACGAACTACGCGAGCAAGCAAGTGGCAAAAATTTTTCCAAGTACAAGATCACCAACCGGTTCTTCACCCCATATTATCCACAAGGCAACGACCATGCCGAATTAGCAATTGTACTATCCTCAATAGCTGGTGCAAATGTCTTGATAAAGCGAAAGGCCAGTGGGTGGAGAAACTTCCCGAGTGCTATGGGCGTACGGACTACCAAAAGCATCCCGATCAGTGAGATTCCATTCTCGTTAGCTTACGGGACAGGCCATCATTCCTGTTGACATTTGCATGTCAATACTCCGCACAGGAAAAATTGATCGGGACTAGAACGCCATCCAACTTCGACTAGCCCAAGATCAGCTGGAGGAGAAATGATAGGAAGCTCAGATGTGCATTGCTGCCTACTGACAGCAAATCAAGGCCGCCCATCACAAGAAAGTGAAAGCCCACAAATTTCAAGTTGGTGACCTAGTCCTAAAGCGAGTCATCCAAATCATTAAAGAGATAAATGCGGGGAAGATCGGACCAAACTGGGAGGGTCCAAACATTGCGCTAGCCAGGGAGTCAATAGCTCTTAACTTTGGCTGATTAAGATGGAAAGGGCCTCAGGAAGCAATGGAATTCTTTTCATTTGAAGTGATAATATCTGTAACATCCACTTACATTCAATGAAAAAGTTCACATTGTGTTTCATCTTTCTCAACAATTTCGAGTTTCTCGACAACCTACAATGGGCCCTCGCCCTGACGACTACTCAGAGAACCACCTACATTAGGCCCTCGCCCTAATGACATCTCGAGTGTCTAAACAATAGGCACCGGGACCTTGCCCCGATTACTACTCAGAGAACCACCTACATCGGGCCTTCACCCCTGACGACATTTTGAGTGATTCAATAGAGGGCACCGGGCCATCGTAGATTAGTCTCTAAAATTGCATATTTCATACCACATCTTCACATTTATTTAATATTAAATCCTGTTAATAATACCTCTCTTGCATGTTTCTAGGTCCATGGCATGAAATAAAGAAGAAGACCCAAAATCACCATTTAATTGGTGATTAAAAGCCTACAAAGATAGCCATTGACTTTAGAGAGTGGTTTCATCAAAATTAGGGGCCCAATTTCAGAAATCAGGACGTACTACCGACAGGGAGATAAGCGGGGGGCGCGCAGCAAGCGGCGCAGCGTACGATGCCTTAGGACAGCCGCGAAAATGCGACATTTGCCGCGTTAAGTTGTGGAACCACACGCCAAGATTTGACGCGCGGCTCCGTACAGACTACATGGTGCCCCGTTTTGCCTATAAGGGATGCCCAGAGCACCAGAGGGAGGAAGTTTGGAGGAGTTTTAGTGTAGTTTTAGAGGAGTTTCTTCTTCATAGGATAATTTAGGTTAGTTCTTCTTCTTCTTCTACTTTGTATTTTTCATTTCTTGTAGATTTTGTAATAGGAAAGAGAGTAGTATATGAGTGGAAAGTAAGAGTGCTTGTAAAGGAAGGTTGTCATCTATGAAAGGTGCTCTCTATCTCTCCTTGTTTTCTTCTCTAAACTCCCTTTACATGTTTAGCTAATTTTTTCTCATGGCAACTAACTACTAACCACTAATTTGCTAACTTCTTACTTGATAATCCACATTAATCTAATAGCCTCTACTTGGCCTTGCTCTTGCAAGAGCCATTGATGGCTCATGATGATGGATTCTAACACTCTAACATCCTAACTTTCTAACAAGCTAACATTACTTTATTTCATGCTTACTCTTTTTTAGTTTTAATAGTTTAAGTGTAACTTTTACTTATTTTGTTGAGTTGGATGTGAAAGTTATCTTATGGGTCATGCTTTGAAATGTTTTTGAACCAAGGACTAGTGATGGCCAATGATATATGTGAGGCAACTATCACTAAGAGATTAGCATGGCTAGTGGAGCCATTAGTAGTTAGTAGCCATGAGTTTTTTTTTCTTTTACTTTGTTTTAGAAATATATCAAAAATTACAAAAACCATCTTTTCTATGTTTCCCACTTCTTTGTTTTCATCGTACTCTTCTCTTTCATTTTTTGTTTTCTTTTCGTTTCATTTTTTAAAACTTAGAAGAATCGATAACACACACGTGAACATTCCGGTAAAGCTTCTATCGCTTCCCGTCCCTATAGGTTCGACCCGTTTAGCCTCTATGCTATAACGGAAGTATCGAGGAAGCCAAAGAACACACTTTTAACTCTTGATTTCAAAAATACACTTTTCGTGCACAGTTTTCTCGATCACTCACCGATGACTACTCGGAGAACCGCCCACATCGAGCCTCGCCCTGACGACATCTCGAGTGTCTCAACAGCCTATAACGAGCCCTCACCTTGATGACTCCCCTTGTCGGAAGTCTCCTAAAAGATGAAGGTTCGCCTAACGGCCGATAGCGAGTTCTCACCCTTATGGTCAAGCCCACTCGGAGACTCTCTTGAAAGACAAAGTCCTCCCTACGACTTCTACAGTCTATATTTGGCCCTCACCCTGATAGCTAGTCGGAGAACAGCCTATAGCGGCCCTCACCCTAACGACTACCCCTTCTTGGGAGTCTCCTAAAAGATGGAGGCTCGCTCAACGGTGTATACCTGGTTCTCACCCTGATGACCAAGCCTACGCGGAGACTCCCTAAAAGATGCATGTCCTCCTACGGCTCTTACAACCTATATCGGGTCCTCATTCTAATGGCTACTCAAAGATAGCTAATAGAGGACCCTCGCCCTGACGGCTACCCCTCCTCAAGAAGTGTCCTGAAAAACGGAGGCTCGCCCAATGGTCGATAGCCGGTTCTCACCCTAACGGCTAAGCCTACGAGGAGACTCTTCTGAAAGACGAAAGTCCTCCTTACGGCTCTTGCAGGCTATACCGGGCCGTCACCCTGACGGCTACTCGGGGAATAACCTATAATGGGCCCTCGCACTGACGGCTGCCCCTTCTCGGGAAGTCTCCTGAAATATGGAGGCTTGCCCAACGGTCGATAGCGAGTTCTCCCCTAATGGCCAAGTCAACTCAGAGACTCTCCTGAAAGACAGAAGTCCTCCCTACGACTGTTATAGCCTATATCGGAAGCTCGCCTTGACGGTTACTCGAGAGAACAACCTATA